>CM046437.1:10404981-10678818 GCA_025506505.1 Flaveria sonorensis
ATAGCTTTCTTTAATAATCAACGTTAACTAGCATATATACAATCCAACTAACATAATAACACCAACCAACATCAATAAATCGGCCTCCAATTGCAAGTTTCGAATTAGGGTTTCGGCCCTAATGTAAATCCCATAAGAACTTGGAAAAATCCAACCATTATTGCATACTTGACGTTAATTAACATGTAATCTATCTAACAAACACATTAACAACAACAAACAAGCATCAATCGACCATCAATTGCGGATTTCGAATGGAACTTTCGGCCAACATGAAAGATCATCACAAACATGTAAAAAAAATCTAACCTTTAAACGTGTAATGGCTTGCAATTGATGATTCCAACGTGTTCTATGCCTTGTAATCGACCAAAACCGAAGATGATTGCTTATTCTTGGGCTGAATTCAAAGAGGAGAGGGAGAGGGGAGGTCGATCGCGGCCGATGGGGTGGGATTAGGGTTGGGTTTTGATTTTATTTTATTTAATAATCCATAATTACCCTTTTAACCCTTATAATTTGTATTTTATAAAGATTAGGCTTTTTGAATAGTTTTTAAATAGTTTTTAACTACTAAACACAATTATTATTAATCACAAATAACAATCATGCATAATTTCCATTTATCACAAAACACACGAAATAAATATACACGTTTTCACGTTACGCGATAAAATTACAGTTAACATTTAAATCACATAAGCATAACTTAATAATCACATTGTTAACTTAATTATCATCAATTTAACATTACTGATTATTGTTAAGTCACCAACGTTCAACGACAACTAGTGTGTGTGCACGACACGTGTATGCAAGACTTAACGGAACTAACGGAGTTTGGTAACTGAAAATTACCGGATGTCACAGACAGTACTTTGTTTGATATGTGGATAGGCTTAGCATGGGACACCTAACAGCACATACAATAGTGAAGCACTAAATTCTCATGATTGTGTGGTCATCAACAGATCTTGGTTTATGGTGAGTATTAATCTATCCAATATAGATTGCTTTCAATGTAACTATAATACACCAAGTGAAACAGTTTATAAATTGCTTAATCATACAAGTGTCTCCTATGTTATGATTTTTATAGACCTGGAGTACATCAAGGCATTCTTTGTTGTGCTGAGCACAGACCTGAATGACCTAAATCAAGATCCAAAAAGATTCCCAATGCAGAACACATCCATCTTAGATGAACAATCAATAAAGTCTTCTAGACTACATTCCTAGTGAATGAATCAAAAGAATCCCAAAGAGGATCACCTTCCAAAGTGAAGTGAAAAAGAATCCCAATAAGGATCAAATAACATGGATCAAATTGAGCATTTATACTCCTAAGTAGCTAGGTCTTAAGTATTAAAAGTGATATCTAGCATATCTTGAGGAGGGTTGTTCTAAACATACAATTAGATGTGGGGTACATACAACTCTTATCAATCAACCCAAAACATGATAATCACTCACTGTTTCAATCAATCATTAATGCAATGCATGCGTTTAAGTGGATCGTAATATATGCAATCAACATTGTATTAGTCTATGTCTATTCTCAAAATCATTCAAACAACTCAGAGAGAATTTAAGACTAGTATTATCTGATGTTATGTGCAAATGATTCATGTCCAAACATGAAAATTATTCATTTATTAGTTAGATAAAGTGTTATCTTTCTAAGTGTTTATCAAGCAAGCAATCAAATTGGACTTTGATAATTTCCATTCAAACACATTCAAATATTTGTCATTTTATAAAAAGTTTTTATATATATGCAAAAATTTAGGAGGAGAAAATAAACATGGAAATATCAAAAGCAGTAGAAATATGCATAATCATATATTTTAAATTTTGAAATTTTCTAAATTTTGAGTTTTAAATAAAGCCAAATCAAGCAAACACCCAAACACACAGCAGGTTGACACACATACATATGTACAATATTGCACAATATTTCTTCTGAGTGATATTCAAACATCCATATATTGATCTTGTTAAAATTCAACAAACAAATGTTCTTTTGGAAGAAATTTAATCAAACATAAGCTTCGGAAGAAATTTTATCAAACATAAGCTTCGAAAGAAAATTTTTCAAAATTAGCTTCGGAAGAAATCATTTCAAAACAAACAAAATTTGCTTCGGAAGAAAAACAAACAAAAATTGCTTCGGAAGAAAAACAAACAAAAATTGCTTCGGAAGAAAATCAAACAACTTTTGCTTCGAAAGAAAATTAATCAAGATTTTTCAAAATGTTTGAAAACTTTGACAATTGTTGTCACAGTGGACATACAAACATACATCCGCTGTACCTACAGTAACCATCATAACATGCAAAATACACGAAGTGTATATAGCGGACAAAACAAACATACGTCCGCTATGCACTAGTGAACATACAAGTGTTCACAGCGCATGATGTTAGTAAGACATACGCTGTGAATACAGTGCCATTCCACAGCGCATGATTAGAATTAGTCATTTGTTGTAGAAACAATGCAAGTGTATACAACGTATGCACACAGGTAATCATACACTGTAAACATTCACACATTACACTTAGTGTCCACAGCTGTAAGGCCCCGTTACCGGAACGCTTACAGCTGGTCAATCATCGCACATACAACATAGAACATATATTTACATTTGTTAAAACATCGCAGCGGAATACTAAACAAACCATTTCTTATATTAATGACCACTTTTGCAAGACAATACAATTATTGTTATCCATTACAAAAATCTCATTGTTTGCATTACATTACAAAAAGTCATTTGTCATGAAATGGATGCCATCCCAAAAACGCCAAGTAGCTGCCCCGTGCCATCCTCAGCAACGTTACCTGCCAACTGGAAATTACATAAAAGTCAGCGTTGTTGAGTGAGTTCTAGTTTTATAAATAAAATAGTTTTCTTTCGTTTAAAACCGTACTTTACTTTCGTAAGCGATCATACATCATACGTACAAATAGATAATCTCATTATTATCTTTCATCATCGTCAACTTACATTCATTCATTCTCTTTAATCGTACATTTCATTCGTTCATTATTACTTTCACTTCTCTATGCTCCAGGCTAATGCCTCGAACTATACCCCAAACATCATGCAGAAGACTATAAATACACTTCAAACATCATGCACTAGGCGGGCACCGGGCCGAAGACTATAAATACACTTCAAACATCATGCACTAGGCTTGCACCAGCACCGGGGTATCCTCATTTGGACCAATGCCATGTGCTATACCCCAAACATCATGCACAAGGCGGGTACTGGGGCGAAGACTATAAATAGACTTCAAACATCATGCACTAGGCGGGCACCAGCACCGGGGTAAGCGACAATGGTCCCATACGTATGGTCAGTCACAAAGACTAGACCCCAATGCGCATCCTTCTGGGGTAGCTAACCCGCACACCGTTGAGCTAACACCCTTCATTGGGTGTGAATCTCCTTACAGTGCTTGCAAGACTTTCCTTACTTCTGTTCGTTCATTAATGCATGCATTCATTCTTTCTTACTTCTCTTTAGTTATCTTCCACTTTCGTTAAGTACTACTTTACGTAAGCATATTCATACGTCACACCACGTAAGGTCACAACATAAACATAACATGGAACAACATCATCACAACAGCATACAAAGCATGCAAAACGTAAACAAGCACAGTCCCCCATAAAACCTCCTTTCTTAACACTTAAGCTCTACATCCCAAAATCTCAAAAACTTCTGTCCCCTTAAAGAAATACGGATGAGCAAACAAATGCGGATGAACAGATAAATGCGGATGAGTAACCAAATGCGGATGAATAGACAAATGCGGATGAGTAACCAAATGCGGATGAACACCTCAGAAAATATTCTAAGTGTCCCAAAGAAATACACATGAACACTGTAGCGAATGCGCATGCATAAAGCACATGAAAGTTTTCAGAAAATATTCCGTCCAATGAAGTGCGCATGAACCAAATGCGGATGACTGAAGCAAATGCTCATGGACAAAACAAATGCGGATGAACATATAACAAATGCAGATGAACATAGAACAAATGCGGATGAACATACAACAAATACGGATGAACACTTAGCAAGTGCGGGAACAAAATAGTCGATGTGTTCATCAAATGCGGATGAAGACGTAACTAATGCGGATGAACAACACTTATGCAAATATTCAAACTTAATGCGGATGATCAACTAACCTAAAACCGCATCTTACACTATAATCAGTTCCCAATCCTCATTCTTATACATTCATCGCACCGATCTAGCATGCTAATCTCTTAGAACAAGCATACAACCATATAAACTGAGCAAAACATGTAGGCCCTAACACACCCACTAAAAGAATAGGGCCAAACTTACGGTACAAAAAAACTGGACATATTAAAAAGTTAGTTACATGCATTTCCAGCCCCAAAACAGGTTTAAAACATAGAAACCGGGGATCTAGAACTCACCTTTGACAACCTTTCGGGCAAGACTTCCTTGAAACCCGAATGCAATGAGTTTACACACCTAAAACCCAACAAAACACAACCCAAACACAAACAAACACACATAAGCATGCAACCGAGGCATAGGCCGGCCAAGAACAACTTAAAACGATGAATTCTTACCTTGAATTCGATCTCCTTGTTCTTTTTCTCCAAAAACCCGAGAGCTCAGCTCTTTCTCTCTCTAAAATCTGGTGAAAAGAAGATATGCAGAGAAGAGTGGGCGGCCATGCCCACTTTATGCACCCATTTTTAATCTTTTTGTCCTTTTTACACATTTAGCCCCTCAACTTAGGTTAAATTGTGTTTTCTTTCTTTTTCTGCAAGTTTATACTTTCTTTCTCGTCTTTTAAAATTTTCCCGGTGTTACAACAGCGCATGAACAAATGTTCACCTGCTGTGAACCATCAAACAAACCATTTCCAGTGTCCACAGCACATGAACAAATGTTCATCCGCTGTAAACAACCAAACAATTTTTTAAAGTGTCCACTACACATGAACAAATGTTCATCCGCTGTAAACAACCAAACAATTTTTCAAAGTGTCCACAGCGCATGAACAAATGTTCATCCGCTTTGAAAACAGTGGTCAACCACAACGTATGACTTTTTAGTCATCAGCTACAAATTTTAAATTTTTCACACAAGTGTGCACAGCGCATGAACAAATGTCCATCCGCTGTGAACAGAGTACAACATCCAAGGGGTCCACAACATACAGTTTAAGGTTATACAGTGGATGCACTGTTTCTAACATACAAACAAACAAAAACAAACAAACAAACATGTCTAACCTTTCAAACAAACATAACATTCAACCATACATAACAAACAATAAACACATCAGAACATCAATCATACATATAAATCATACATAATTATCACACATAACAAACAATCAAACAAATAACAAATCATACCAGCAAACATACAAATCAAATATTCAAGGCAATCAGATTACACAAGTGTAATCAGTGAATCATACAAGTAAACAAACATGTAATCAGAAAACATACAATCATTCAATCATACAAAAAATCATTCAATCATATAGAAAATCATTCAATCATACAAAAAATCAATCAATCATACAAAAAATCAATCAGTCATACAAGCAATCAAGCAATCATACATGTAATCAAGCAATCAAACATATGATCAAAACATACAGTCAAATAGACAGTCATGCATAGCATACAAGCATGCAATCAAACATTTTAAGTCAATCACACAATCATTCATATCAAACACAAGCACACACAAATTATTACTAACAAACAAAACATTAACAAGCAAACATTAAATTGATGGAAACATCATCCTTAGGGGGAGTATTGTTGGACTCAACAAGTGTATTAATAGGATAATGCTTAAAAGGATGATTGTAATGTAATATCAGAAGATGATAAGGCTGATGCAACCAAAGAAGCCAAAACAACAAAAGGTTTTCCTGCATACATGCACTAGACGTACAAAGGTAGAAGTGCTTCGGAAGTTTTACACACTACATCAGAAAATACTCTAAGTGTAAAATCTTCTGACGCCAAAGTCCAAATCTTCCGAAGCCAAAGATGAAGTCTTCCGAAGCTTCAGAGACAAAGTCTTCCGAAGCCATTTTGCTGTGAAAACTGATTTCTTCTGAAGACAGAGAAAGACATGCTTTCTCTGATCTACTTTACATAAAGTTGACACACTTTTCGCTATAACTCTGAAGACTCACCAACTTGTGTGAGTTGGTGAAAAGTCCATGCTTTTGTAAACTGTAGATAAAGGTCTTTGTCTGTAACTTCCTACTTTTGTACCTGTAAACCTTTTTGTAATAGAAAAGGATGTGAGCTATGGCATGTCATAGTCACTAGTCAAAAGGCAATCTTCCTTTTGATTTTTGATTGATCTTGTTGTCTAGATTAGTCAATTCCAACTGTCCTTCTAAGTATTAACGGTTGTAGGATGTAGTATAAAGAGCCTCAGGTTCTTGTAATTTAGATATGCTTTATAACACTTGTAATAGAACTTGACAGCAATATACAACACTCCTTGAAAACCATATTTCTGTGTTATTGTTTCTTGTTCTGTCTCATTACTTACTTGTGTTCGTAGTATCCTCATAATCAAACCCGGTTCCCTATTTGAACTGTTAAATGTTCCAAGTCTCTCCTTATTATGAAACTAATAGTGTTAGGAACCCTTACCTGGTCCTGCAATTGGTATCAGAGCCAACCTCGGAGTGGTGGCCCACGGAGTGGTGGCCTAGAGATAACCAGCTGTGACCAACGTGACTGTGACCAACGAGGATGTCGGTCCTTAAGGAGGGGCGAATGTGATGGACTGAAACCATTGTAAGGTATAGGACTTGTCCCACATCGGTTGTATGGGTAATTGATGTGGGGTTTATAGGCCAAATGGGTTCCCTCAGCCATCAGACTAGTCTTTTGGGTTGAGTTCTTTCTTTGGTCTGTAACTGCACTTATTACACATGGATCTCTTTGGCCCCACCAGTGTAATGAGTTTAGGAAGGATCTCATATTGTTTAGTGATCACAGATGATTTCACAAGATTCACTTGGGTCTTTTTTCCTTAGAACTAAGGATGAGACTCCTGAGATCTTAAAGAACTTCATTCTGAAAACTGAGAATCAATCTGATAACAAGGTCAAGACCATAAGATGTGATCAAGGAACAGAATTTAAGAACCAAATCCTTGATACATTCTATGATGAAAAGGGTATTACAAGACAATATGATGCTCCCAGGACTCCTCAGCAAAATGGTGTTGCTGAGTGGAGAAACAGGACACTTATTGAAGCTGCAAGAACCATGTTGTCTGACTCTAAACTGCCCATCACCTTTTGGGCAGAGGAAGTGAACACAGCCTGCTATGTGGAGAATAGAGTTTTAGTGGTTAAGACTCATGGTAAGACTCCTTATGAGCTGTGGCACAAAAGGAGACCATTTATTGTTTTCCTCAGGTCATTTGGATGTCCTTGCACCATCTTGAATACCAAAGATCAAGTAGCCAAATTTGATGAGAAGTCAGATGATGGACACTTTATTGGATATTATTCCCAAGCTAAGGCTTATAGAGTATACAATCTCAAAACTAGAGTAGTTGAGGAGTCAGCCAATGTGACCTTCAATGAGCACACTCCTAGTATGAAAGGTTCTAGTCCGGATTGGCTATTTGATCTTGACTTAGTTACCAACTATTTTAACAAGTCTTGTGAGAATGTTTCAGGATCTACAGATAACATATCAACAGAAGATCCAGACCTAAGATTTGAGCTGAGAAGACCAAGCAAGATTACTACTTCAGCTCCATTGGTGACTAACCTTGCAAATGAAGATCCTATCAGCATAAACATGACAAATTCAGCTGATACGTCTGAGATACCTTCAAATTACAGCTCAAAGATTCAAAACTCAGGTGAAGGAGCTTTAAATGTAGGAGGAAATGGAGGTGGTGATAGTGATCAAGAATTTCTTGATGCTGATAACCACTCCATAGAAGACAACATAAATGATGGCACACACTTATTGGATCAAGTCTCACTTGATAAGTGTGCTGATGTGATGGGTGACACTTCATTGCCAGATCTAAATTTCTCTAATCTAGATCTTTCAAATCAACTTGCTGTGATCCCTCAACTTAGGATCCACAAGTCACACCCCACCATAAACATCATTGGAAATATTAATACAGGGGTAAGAACAAGAGGACAAACCCATGACAAAAATATGTGTCTATATTCTTGCTTCTTGTCCCAAGTAGAGCCAAAGAAAGTTGATGAGGCTTTGAAAGATAGAAACTGGGTTGAAGCAATGCAAGAGGAGCTGCTTCAATTCAAAAGACAAAATGTTTGGAACCTATGTCCTCTTCCTCATGGGAAGACGGTCATAGGAACCAAGTAGGTTTTCAGGAACAAGAAGGATGATAGAGGACTTGTCATCAAGAACAAGGCAAGACTAGTTATTCAAGGGTACACACAAGAAGAAGGAATTGATTACACATATGTTTTTGCTCCTGTGGCAAGACTTGAAGCTGTAAGAATATTCCTGGCTTTTGTTGCATCCAAGGATTTCAAGGTCTACCAACTTGATGTCAAGTGTGCTTTTCTGTATGGGGTGATGGATGAAGAGGTGTATGTCAAACAACCACCTGGCTTTGCAGACCCAGATCATCCTGATTATGTCTACATGCTTGATAAAGCTCTTTATGGGCTGCACCAAGCTCCAAGGAAGTGGTATGAGACACTATCTCAGTATATCTGTAAACATGGTTACAAGAGGTGTACTATAGATGGAACTCTTTTCATCAAAGGAACAGGGAATGACTTGATGTTGGTTCAAGTATATGTGGATGACATTATCTTCGGGTCAACTAATCCAAAGCTCTGTAAAGACTTTGAGAGGCTGATGAAGAACAGATTTGAAATGAGTGCCATGGGAGAACTAAATTTCTTTCTGGGAATTCAAGTGAAGCAAGTTGACAATGGCATCTTCATAAGTCAGTCAAAGTATGTACAGGACATACTTACAAGATTCAACATGACTGAATATAAGGTTGCTAAGACACCCATAGCCAGAAACCACTCCCTAGGTCCTGATCTTGAGGGGGAGTGTGTGGATGAACATCTTTATAGGGCTATGATTGGGTCTCTTATGTACCTAACAGCCAGCAGGCCTGATATCATGTTTGCTACATGCATCTGTGCAAGATATCAAGCCAACCCCAAGATGTCACAACTGGTTCCTGTCAAGAGGATTCTTGGATATCTCAAAGTTGCTCCCAAGCTTGGCCATTGGTATCCAAAGTGTTCTGACTTCAATCTGTATGCATATACAGATAATGACTATAGTGGTTGCAACATGACTGCAAGTCTACATCTGGGGGATGTCAATTCCTTGGTGAAAGGATTGTCTCATGGCAATACAAGAAACAATCTTGTGTCTCTGCATCAACTGCTGAGGCTGAATACATTGCTGCTGCAAGTTACTATGCTCAAGTGCTTTGGATTCAGAATCAGATGCTGGACTATGGATTTAACTTCAAAGAGACTCCCATCCATATAGACAACAACAATACTATCTCTATTACAGAGAATCATGTGCAGCACTCAAGAACCAAACACATCAACATCAGGTATTATTTGATTAGAGATAACTTTGAAAAGCGATTAATCAAACTAATCAAAGTTAACACAAATGAAAAATATGTTGATCTGTTCACTAAAGCTTTTGATGAACAGATATTCAAATACCTTGTATCAGCTATTGAGATGATTAACTTTGAGTAGTTTTTCTTAAAAACTTAAATCAACTTTATTTCAAAAACCTGTGTGTCCTAAGTTGTCTATTTTATCACCTTCATAAGCCCAGTTTATTTTGGAGGAAATTTTTTTTTGATATTCCTTAGATTTTTGAAAATTTTTCAAACATATTTTTCTTCGGAAGATTTCAAGTTGACTTTGGAAAAATTTATGTCTTCAAATCAACTAACTACTTATAATAAATTTAACTTTGGAAGAAATTCTGAGAATATCTTCCGAAGCTTAAATATGCTTCTAAGTACTTACATGTATTTGAAGGACAAATATCTTCCGAAAGCAATTAAGTCTCAGAAGATTTATTCTCTTTAGAATAAAACTACCAATGCTTAATATCTTTCGAAACCAAATATGTGTCGGAAGAAAAAAAAAATTCTAAGTATGTTTCTTCCGAAGCCAAATTTTCACAAATCTTAAGAATATCTTCCGAAGCCAAATTGCCTTCCGAAGCTAAATTACCTTTGAGAGATTTTCAAAAATAACTACCTTTTTGGGCACTTTTTCAAAGGTGGGACTTACTGTCGGATTTCAAAGTTTATCCTTTTGCATTAACTTTGTTATGAATCCATTTCATATATATTCTCAAACGGTTCCCCCTTTTCTCACTCTCCTCTTCATCTGCAAATTCTCTAACCTACTTTCACCCACAAACCGTCTTCGTTCTTATCTTCTTTCATCACAAAGCTACTTCAAATGGCCAACCTTGATCGCAAAAATCAACTCGATTTTTCCATGCATCTTCACAGGCAACATAATCAGGTTGCTCTCCAGATTTCTCAGAGGTTTGTCGTTACCTTTCTTTGACCAACTACTTCACCTCCCTCACCATTGATCCTCCTCTCTATGAGGATCATTTGTTGGAGTTCTAGCGGACCTACGAAGAGGTCACCAGGGATGAGGAAATGGAACTGTCTACCACAGCGCAGGGGAGGAAAATCTTCATCACTCCGGCCACCATAAACACACATCTTCAGCTGGATGATGTAGAAGGTGACTTGTCCTTCTCCAAAGAAGCAGTCAACCACTCCTTTGCGCAGATGGACTATAAGGGTGACTTCTCAGTCAAAACCTTCAGGTAGGGGAAGGTCTAATCCCAGTGGAAGTACCTCCTTCATGTTATCATACACAGCTTGTCAAACAAGCATGGAGGATGGGATCAGATTCCAGAAGACCTCTCCTTTATAGTCGATGGAATGGTTCAGGGGGTCAAGTTTAGGTATTCTCAATTTATATATACCAATTTGCATGCAAACTTGGACTCCCTAGAGTATTACATGTTCCCTAGATATGTCCAGCATATTCTCAACTGTGAGCTGGGCACACAGTTGAGGGGAACAGGTAATATTCTTAAATTGGGACAAATGAAGCCCGGCATCTTCAAAATAATAAGGAAGTCAACTGTTGGCTTCTCTGGGGTAGAAACAGCCCTTGCCCCAAGAATGTTTGAGCTCATTGCTCAAGGTGGCAACCTAGCAGCACCAGCTAGTGTTGAACCCACACCTTTTATCTCTCAACCACACATACAGCCCACAATAACCATCACCTACCAGAGAAAAACCAAACGAACCCCTGCACATGCTATTCAGCTTGTGCAGGCCCCCATATCACCAACCTTACAGGAGGAAGTGGACGCTCGAGCTCCCACTTCCCCTGAGGAGCAAACCACTCCCATCTCTCATATGATCAGTGCTGAGGTTCCTCATGCTTAGCCTGATGAGCTCACACCCCAAACAGCCTTAAGCCTTCACTTAGAGTCTCCACACTCTAGTGAACAACCTTCTGGGGAAAGTTACCATCCCCAGCCGCTGGATCTAAACCAACCAATTCCCATCCTTGACTTCTATGATGATGAAGACATGGTATTCAGTGAGTACCATGAGTCTCTCTTCTCCACACCTACTCAAGGAGAGATGAGTACTCCTATCTCACCCAAGTTTATCCTACATCATTCACCTATCACTGAGGTGGATCTCCCTGAACCTATTCAAGAGATCCATATGGAAGAGGCTTTCACTTCAACAAGTGATTACATCTTTAAGACTTCACCTATGGAAACCAGGCCTTTTGACACTTCTCTTGAAGCTGTCATAAGGCAGGGGAAATCCAGCAGCCAAGAACAATATGCTAGTGATAAGGAGGAGGATCTTGATCCAATTCTCTCATCCTCTCGTGATTCTTCTGATGAAGATGAGGGGAGTTTGAAACTAAGGGTGCAAAAACTGACTCAAACATGCACCTATTTAGTATCAAAGATAAGTCACCTGGAATCTCAGGTGACTGTCTTAGAAAGAAGGGTCAATGACCAGCAACTTGAGATCACCAATCTCAAGGGCCAGCTAGTTGAGAGACCATCAAGACGAACTCAACCAGGTCCACAAGAACCTATGAATGTGACAGATTCAACCCCCAGCTCACTTATGCAAGAAGGTAATGCTACCAAAAAGGGGGAGAAAGTCCAAACAGTCACAGAACCTGGGAGTTCCTCTCAAAGTATGGACATAGAGGATTCACCATTCTCTCTTGCAATAGTCCATACTCAGCAACCTCCTTAAGTCTACATGGATGTAGACTCTCTTATTCAAAGTCTATTTTAGGAGGGTATACCTAGAGCCATGTCTACCCCATCTCCTCACTCTGAGAAACCAATCATAGGATGGAGGTATGACACAGAAAGAAGAGCTCTCATCATCTCTAGAACTCAAGGTCAACAAGAAACTTTAAGCTTTTCAAACCTGAGTTTCTATGAGTGCATAAATCTGGTTGATCTTCCACTTGTCAACCCAAGCCAAAACAGATAAGCTGGAAGATTAGCAAACTGGATACAAGAAAGGGTGCTAGAAGAGTTCAAGATGAGATCAAGATTATATAGACAGAGGATAGCAGGTGAGATCTTTGGTCAACTGGATGTTGAGGTGGACCCCAAGATTAGCTTCAAAGGCAAAACCTTGACTGAAGGCCTAGAGGTTGAGCCTGTGAACCTTGAGACAGGATCTCCTTCTGCAACCAGTACCCTCAGTGAAGCACCAGCTGGTGATGGTGCTCCATAACCTCTCTCTGGCCAGAGCTTGACTACTAAACCAAGCAATGAAGGCCAAAGCTCTCTCCACCCTGAGTCACCAAGGCCTGTGCGTGACAAAGGGAAGAGGAAAATGACCTTCGAGGAGTTAGAGGAGGAAAAGAGAGAGAGAGGAAGATGAAGCTAAGGGGAGAGAGTTCAGGAGGGTCCTCAGGCTTCATGCAAGCTGCTATCCGAGCTGCCCCCAGGCCAAACACTCAAGATGATAAGTTGAGGGCAGCTAGGCTAAACTACCTAGGGACCAGGAACTATAATGTTGATGAACTCTTATCTCTCCCCTTAGAAGAGTTGAATGAGCTGGCTGACACTGAGCTGTCAAAGGAGAGGAGGGAGGCAGAGGATACAGCATTGCTTCTCAAGATTAAGGAAGAAAGGAGACTGAAAAGGCTCTACAAACATGTTCTTGTCCTCTCCCCAGTTCAATAAAGTCCTGAGATAGAGACTGTGGCACATGCACAACCTCAGGTAGATAGAGAAGCTAAAAGAATGAATATGATCAACTACCTGAGTGCCACAGGACTCTATCAGGCAGTTGCACTTCTTCCCTTATCCTTTGAGTACATAGAGTTTGAATATCTCAAGCAGCTGGAGGAACAAGCCATAAAAGAAAGAAAAGCTGCTAAGAGAAAGTTAAGGAAAGAAGTTGCAAGGTCAAGGGCTATCATCCACAAAAGCCAAAAGAAGTCTGAAGATAGACAAAGGATGATGAGCTTCTTAAAGCTGTACGGATTCTCCGGAAGAAGGCTTGGTCCTATGTCTCTATCCACCATAGATGATCATATAAGAGTGATCAAGCAGAAGATTAAAAGGGGAGAGCTTGTAGATTTGAATTCTCCACCAAGTCTAGCTCAACCTGAAGTTGAGGTGAAGGTTGAACCCCCTGAGACAACACAACCTGATCCTAGAGCTGCATCTTAGCCAACTTCATCTTCTGATCCGCAGCAGGGTTCTCCTCTCTCTCCATCTGAACCTATGAGAGAAGAGATCCTAACTGAGAGGGACACAACAGAACTGAAGACTAGTCATCTTAGTTGAAAACTTCAAAAAGGAGGAAAAGGATGGCAAGGAAAAGTGTTTCAAAGAAGAAGAAAACCAAGGCATCCATCTCCACACCTCAGGATGAGTCAGAGCATCCTGAGGAAGTGCATGAAGAGGCTGCTCAACCAACTCCTATTCAAGTAGAACCTCTTGCCATTGGAAGACCCATCTTGTCCTGGAGTTTTGCTGCCAATTCAAACAGATGTTATGTCATCAAAGATCAAGGAGGTCAAGATGTCTACTTCTGGCAAGACATGCTTGATCTTCATCTACATGATCTCTATGACATGAGAAGATACTATGAAAGTCTGAAGGATCCTGACCAGATGATGAAGAGAGGCTTGATCTTGATCCTAATGAGGACTATCAACATTTGAAGTACTTCTCTATTTTGGTAGCATCAACCTAGGGGGAGTTTGTAAGGTAATATCAGAAGATTATAAGGCTGATACAACCAAAGAAGCCAAAACAACCAAAGGTCTTCCTGCATGTATGCATTGGATGTATAAAGGTAGAAGTGCTTCGGAAGTTTTACACACTACATCAGAAAATACTCTAAGTGTAAAATCTTCCAAAGCCAAAGTCCAAATATTCCAAAGCCAAAGATGAAGTCTTCTGAAGCTTCAGAGACAAAGTCTTTCAAAGCCATTTTACAATGAAGATTGATTTCTTCTGAAGACAGAGAAAGACATGCTTTCTCTGATCTACTTTACATAAAGCTGACACACTTTCCGCTGCAACTCTAAAGACTCACCAACTTGTATGAGTTGGTGAAAAATCCATACTCTTGTAAATTGTAGATAAAGGTCTTTGTTTGTAACTTCCTACTTATTGTACCTGTAAACCTTTTTGTAATAGAAAAGGATGTGAGCTATGGCATGTCATAGTCACTAGTCAAAAGAAAATCTGCCTTTTGACTTTAGATTGATCTTGTTGTCTAGATTAGTTAATTCCAACTGTCCTTCTAAGTATTGACGGTTGTGGGATATAGTATAAAGAGTCTCAGGTTCTTGTAATTTAGATATGCTTTGTAACACTTGTAATAGAACTTAAGAGCAATATACAACACTCCTTGAAAACCATTTTTTGTGTTGTTGTTTCTTGTTCTGTCTCATTACTTACTTGAGTTCGTAGTATCCTCATAATCAAACCTGATTCCCTATTTGAACTGTTAAGTGTTCCAAGTCTCTCCTCATTGAGAAACTAATTGTGTTAGGCACCCTTACCCGGTCCTGCAATAATGCTTGCCATAATCAAACATAATATGTTCTAACATCCAAACGATCATTAACTAACACATTAGCATCATTAACATTCATAACATACACTAATTATTGTTTAAATTCCTTTTTTAGGTTTGTAGATAAAAGAAATTTTGACAAGTGTCTGCAGCGGATGAAGAAATGCCCACAGCGGATGACCAAGTCCATGCAACGCATGAAGAACAACTTCCAAGTGTCTACAGTGGATGAACAACACACACAGTGGATGACCAAGTCCATGCAATGAATAAAGACCAAGTGTCCACAGTGGATGAACAAAACATACAGTGGATGAAGAAAAGTCTACAGCGGATGTTCAATCCACACCGGATGAACAATCCACAGCAGACAACTAACATGACAAACATTCAACAAGTGTTCACAGCGGACGACATCCAAGACACAGTGGACAACTTATTCATCATCCATAGCGGATGACTTAGCATCCACAGCGGACAGTCTATCATCCACAGTGGACAACTAACAAGTGAAACATACAACAAGTGTTCACAGCGGACAGCTTATTCAACATTCACAGCAGACGACTTAGCATCCACTGCGAACAGTCTATTTGTTGGGTTTGAAAAGGATAGTCTATATTATCAACACAGTAAAAGTCAACAAAGGTCAACATCACTGTCAAAGTCATCGGAATTATCAAACAGACGCGTTCGAGATGAAGAACTGAAACGAGACGTTGAAGATATAAATGACTAGGAGTTTATTGTTAATAAATATGTTTTGTGTCAACAAAATATATTTATTTATGTTTAAGTCATTTTTATGTTTTATATGTAATTTCTCTAATTGTCTAAGTCTAGAGGCTTAATATGTCATTAGTGAATATTATCACTATATATAGATTAGTGACAATTAGGTTTAGTAGCTTCAATGAGCCATTGATTGAGGGGCTTTCATATTGTAATTTCTTTAGCAATCAATTCAGATCAAACAAGGGTTTTATTTGATGTTCTTGAGTGTTCTTCCTATATTTATCCATTTTATAGTGTTTGCTCTATAATTGTCACAAATATCATTGAGATTTTATGTTATTAGTGGGCATCGTTTATGTTTATCAATCAATTGCACTGTATAAATGATCAAGTGGACCAACAATATGGTATCAGAGAAGCAACCCATGCCCCAAGCCTGTCTTTGAACTTAAGGGCACTTTTCTAGCACATGACCTTCTTTTCCACATCTAAAGCAAGCCTTGAAAGACTTTTGGTTATAGTGTTTGTAGTCTTGTGGAAAGCAGGAGAGGGAGGAGCCTGCTTTGTGGTTATTGCAGCTTGTCGACAACCTTGAAGCTTCTTCTTTCGGATATCAGAAGATTGAACTTTTTGAGGCTTTGTCGATATGGATTTCAAACTAAGCTGTGATTTGACGTGTGATGTTCGAGGAGATAAGATCTGAACGTTCTTTTGAGAACCCTTTTGTATGACTGGTGACTTGGCAGACTTGGAGGCAGATTTGTGATGAGCTTGATGGATAGCAGATGAAGATGGTGAGTGCTTCTGATGAGTTTTAGAGGGACTGCTGATTTGTTGCATTTGGAGATGAGATCCGTATAGGTCTTGATTCAACTTTTGGAAGCATTTGAGACTTGACAACTTCAGGTGACTTAATGATTTTTGATTCATCATCTGAGCTTGTCCAGTCTTGTATACACAAGTCTGCTTCCAACGGATCTTGATTGATACCACTTGTTGAGTTCTGATGTAAGGCCCCGATCCCGAGACGCTCACAGTTGGACAATCATCGCACATAAAACATGTAATTTACATTTACAATTTCTAAAACATTGCAGCGGAATAATTTTAAACCATATCATATATATATAATTGCTTTTGCAAAATAATACATCGTTGACAGATTACAAAATATTACTCGTTGCATTACATCACAAAAACATTATAATTTAAACAACGGATGCCATCCAAAAATGCCAAGTAGCTGCCCCGTGCCATCATCAGCAACATTACCTGCCAACTGGAAACACATAAAAGTTAGCGTTGCTGAGTGAGTTCTAGTTTTATAAAATAAAATACTTTTCTTTCTGTTATACACATTCTTTCTTTACTTTCATACGCGATCATACAACATACGTACACATAGATAATAATTTATTATTATCTTTCATCGTCATTCGTTGACTTCTGTTCATTCATCATCGTACGTTATCTTTATCATTCGTTATCCTTCTATCCATACTATATGTACACTCATTAACTTCCGATGACATGTACTGTACCCCGAACGTTGTGCACGAAGCTGACTCAAGGGCCTGGGGCAAGTACACACATCATTATCATTCATCTTTCATTCCGGACCAATGCCATCTGCTATACCCCGAACATTATGCACGAAGCTGGTTACTGGGCCTGAGGTCTATCATAGACCTCGAACATTATGCACGAAGCTGACTCCAGTACCTAGGGCAAGCGGCAAGGATCCCAGACGTATGGTCAATCACAAGGATTAGAGCCCTAGTGTGCATCCTTTCGGGGTAGCTAACCCGCACACAGTTGAGCTAACACCCTTCATTGGGTGTGAACCTCCATACATTACTTGCAAGACTTTTCATTACATCATTCATTAATGCATGAATTCAAACGTTACGTTCCGCTTTACGTTACATAATACTTTCCATTTACTTTTCATACTCGTACCACGTAAAGCCACGGAAAATATACATACATAATAAGGAACATAACATAAACATAACCATACCATACATAGCATCATCATATCACATATGACATCATAAAGTCAACATACATCACCCCTGGGAACACCCCAAGTCAAAGCCTACACTTTACATTTTCTCAAAATTTCAAAAAATAATCTAAGTCTTAGGCGCATGGGCACTATGCAGGTGCATGGCCTTCTGGGCGCATGGGAACACTTAGGCGCATGGGCACTATTGGGGTGCATGACCCAACACTTAGTCATTCTGGGCATTTCTAGGCGCATGGGAACTATTCGGGCGCATGGGTGCCTGGGCGCATGAGCAGTTTTGGGCGCATGGAACACTTAGCCAAATTCAGCCTATTCTAGGCGCATGGATACTATTCGGGCGCATGGGTTTTGGGCGCATGGGACAACACTTAGTCATTTTGACTATTGGGCGCATGGGCCAATTTCAGGCGCATGGGCAACCAACTCTCACTATCAGCATCATAATCAGTCCCAACATCATCAATTCATCATGTTCTAACTTAGTTCTAGCATTCTAAGCATCATAACATGAACATGGCATCATCATAAAATCATAAATCACCCAAATCATAACCCACCCACATTCACACATACACATTCATAAGGGTACAAAACCCATTTTTGTAAAAACATACATACATGCATTTCCAGCCCCAAAATCAGTTAAAACATGTAAAAAGGGAGTTCTAGAACTCACCTTTGACAACCTTCAAGTATGACTTCTTCAACCCATTTGCAAATGAGTTCAAACACCTAAAACCCACCAAATCACACAACCCGAACACACAAACAAACACATAAGCATACAACCGAGGCATAGGCCGGCCAAGAACAACTTAAGATGATGAATTCTTACCTTGAATTCGGATTCCTCTTCTTCTTTCTTCAAAAACCCGAGAGCTCTGCTCTTTCTCTCTCTAGAAAATCCGGTAAAAAGAAGATATGCAGAGAAGTGTGGGCGGCCATGCCCACTTTATGCACCCACTTTTATTCTTTTTGTCCTTTTGACACATTTAGCCCCTCAACTTAGGCTAAATTGTGTTTTCTTTCTTTTTCTGAACATTTATTCTTTCTTTCTCGTCTTTTAAAATTTTCCAGGTGTTACATCTGATTGCCTGACGATTCCATAGCTATTCCTTCTTTGACAAACCTGACAGGAACAAAAGAAGGGATGCTACCTGTTTTGAATTTATTAAGGAAGTTATGGGAAACACATGATACTGGATTTGAAGCATCAAGCATGGAATTATCATTTTGCTTATCAGATCCTTGTTTGATGAGTCCCAAACCTGCAGGAGAATCATATTCATCTTGAACCTCTTTGTGATTAACGCTGCTTAAACCTGCATGTAGACTGTTAGTATCTGCAACTTCAATTAAATCATTAGATGGATGAGGTTGAGGCATAAGAGAGTAACAATGAGTGCTAGGAGGAGGATAAAGATATGAAGTTTCACCACATCCCACACCTATTTTGATTCTAGCTCCCTTTTGCTTACAGAATAGTTCTTCCTGTTTCATCCCTGATAACATCCATTTATCAAGTTTAGTTTTAAGCTTGCTAGTCTCAAATTCTTCTAATGTGACTCGTTCGCTCAAAACATTAATCTCGACATTCTTTTCTAAAAGATTTCTTTTTAAAAGATCATTTTCTTTTAAAGCTTCTCTTAGTTTGATAAAATATTTGGACTCATTGATTTAAAGTTCTTTGTATATTTGTTTTAATTCTTTTTCATTTTCTAATAATAATCTGTTAGCTTTATAAACTCCAAATAAACAAATTTTGCAGGGAGGAGAACACATGTCTTGAACAATCTCATAAAGAAGTCCCATAACTATCTTTTTAGCAGCTAGGGATTTTTCACATTGATAGATAGGAGTGTTCTTTTTGTATTCTTCCTCCTCAGCAGCTCTTTTCTTAGCTTCTTCAACTTCAACTTCCTCTTGCTTTCCTTCATCCTGAACTTTACACCGACTTGCATAATCACCAACATCACCAACACTCTCAACTTGAGTGTCACACCTGAATTCTTTGAAAGGATCAAAATCCTTAACAGAATCCTCATCACTGTTTACCACCTCAGCCATCAATGCATGGTTGACTTCTTCTTTAGTTTCTTTGATCTCAACACTTGAGGATACACCACCTTACATGAATTGATTATACTCTCCTCTTTTCATAAACAAATCAAATGACTTCAGCTTGTTGATAACTTCAATGAGTTTGTAGTCAGCAAAATTTCTTTCCTGCTTTAATAATCTAACTTGTGGACTCCACTGTGGAGGAAGAGATTCCAAAAGTTTTCTGACTTGTTCGTGGTTCCCCAGCTGGTCATCATACTTCTTAAGGTTGCTTGCCACCATCAGAAATAGTTCAATAAAATCAGATATCTTTTCATCTTTCACGGCTGCAAAAGAATCAAACCGACTTTGTGCCGATATTAGATTATCAGATTTGAAAGAATTAGGGACTTCTGAAAGAGCCATTTTTGACATGATTAGAAATTAATTTCGCTGAAATTTCAATAATTTCGCTGGCAATTTCACTGGTAGTTTCGCTAGTAGTTTCGCCAGTAATTTCGACAGCAGTTTCGCCCGGCAGTGGCACGCTGATGCTAGTTTCGCAGGGTAGTTTCGCCCGAAACTAGTTGAACTTTTGTTCAGAAATCAATTTGGCAGCAATTTCGCTAGGTTTGGCACACAAACACCATGAACTTTCGTTCAACATATGTACTTTCGTAGGGACGAAGAAACCAGATTCAAAAACTAAGAACTATGTAGTTTCGCTGAAAGAACTCTAGTTTCGTCAGGCGAAACTATGTAGTTTCGCTGGAAGAGCTGTAGTTTCGCCCGACATATCTGAACTGCTTTGTCAGCATGAAATCAACTGAAATTCATTCAAATCTCAATGAATTTGAGATCTAATGATTTCTAAAGCTTCCCACACAAAAATCGAGCAATCCTCAATCAATTTCCATGTCCAAAACACGCAGATCAGATCGAAAATGAATGGAACAGTGACTTTGAACTAGAAACCAAACAAAACCCAAATAATCAAGAGCAGAATGGCTCTGATACCATATTGTTGGTCCACTTGATCGTTGATACAGTGCCATTGATTTATAAACACAAACGATTCCCACTAATAACACAAAATATCAATGATATTTGCGACAATTATAGATCAAACACTATAAAATGGATAAATATATGAAGAACACTCAAGAACATCAAATAAAACCCTTGTTTGATCTGAATTGATTGCTAAAATTACAATGTGAAAGCCCCTCAATCAATGGCTCATTCAAGCTGCTAAACCTAATTGTCACTAATCTATATATAGTGATAATATTCACTAGTGACATCTTAAGCCCCTAGACTTAGACAATTAGAGAAATTACATATAAAACATAAAAATGACTTAAACATAAATAAATATATTTTGTTGACACAAAATATATTTATTAACAACAAATTCCTAGTCATTTATATCTTCAACGTCTCGTCTCGGTTCTTCAACTCGAACGCGTCTGTTTGCCTTTTCTGATGACTTTGACAGTGATGTTGACCTTTGTTGACTTTGATTGTGCTGATAATGATAGACTAAGGGGGAGTATTGTTGGATCTGATAAGGATAGTCTATATTATTAACACAGTCAAAGTAAACAAAGGTCAACATCACTGTCAAAGTCATCAGAAAATGCAAACAGACGTGTTCGAGTCCAAGAATCGAGACGAGACATTGAAGATATAAATGACTAGGAATTTGTTGTTAATAAATATATTTTGTGTCAACAAAATATATTTATTTATGTTTAAGTCATTTTTATGTTTTATATGTAATTTCTCTAATTGTCTAAGTCTAGGGGCTTAATATGTCATTAGTGAATATTATCACTATATATAGATTAGTGACAATTAGGTTTAGCAGCTTGAATGAGCCATTGATTGAAGGGCTTTCACATTGTAATTTCTTTATTAATCAATTCAGATCAAACAAGGGTTTTATTTGATGTTCTTGAGTGTTCTTCATATATTTATCCATTTTATAGTGTTTGATCTATAATTATCGCAAATATCATTGATATTTTGTGTTATTAGTGGGAATCGTTTGTGTTTATCAATCAATTGCACTGTATCAACGATCAAGTGGACCAACACTATCATCCACAGCGGACGACTTAGACTTAGGATTTTTTATGTAATTTTCGTTTACATAAGGGTATTTTTGTAATTGTATATAGCTATTATATATAGGCTATAAATAGCATAATACCCTAATCCTTTGTAACCTTTTGAACAATCATACAATCAAGTAGTTTTTATCATACAAGCATTCAATCACTAGAAATCATACACACACACACACTGATATCATAGCATTAATCATAGGTTTCCGCACCATGATTAGTGTTTGTTGAATTCAAGTATAACAATCTGTTGTTATATCTTGTTTGAGAGATTTGAAAAGATCCTTAGGGGAATCAACCTGTTTATGTTCTTATTATTCATCAAGTTTATAATTAGCATTTGTTGATATCAACATGTAGACTTAAGGAGGTTGCTGAGTATGGACCATTGCAAGTGAGGGTGGTGAATCCTCAAAGTCCATACTCTGTGAAGAACTCCCAGGTTCTATGATTGGTTGGACTTTCTACCCCTTTTTGGTAGCATCACCTTCTTGCATAAGTGAGCTAGGGGTTGGGTCTGTCATATCCATAGGTTCTTGTGGACCTGGTTGAGTTCTCCTGAGTGGTATCTCAGCTAACTTGCCCTTGAGATCGATGATCTCAAGTTGCTGGTCATTAACCCTCCTTTGTAAGACAGTCACCTGAGATTCCAGGTGACTTATCTTTGAGATTAAATAGGTGCATGTTTTTGTCAGTTGTTGCACCTTTAGTTTCAGAGTCCCCTCATCTTCATCAGAAGAATCACAAAGGGATGAGAGAATAGGACCTAGGTCATCTTTCTCATCACCAGCACTTTGTTCTTGGCTCCTAGATTTCCCCTGCATCATGACAACTTCAAGAGAAGTGTCAAGAGGCTGGGTTGCCATGGTTGAGGTTTGAATGATGTAATCACTTACTGAAGTGAGAGCCTCTTCCATATGGACGTCCTGAACAGGTTTAGGGAGATCCACCTCAGTAGTAGGTGGATGATGTAGGCTAGACAAAAGAGAAACAGGAGTACTCATCTCTCCTTGAGTAGGGGTGGAGAAGAGAGACTCATGATACTCACTGAAGCCCATGTATTCATCATCATAGAATTCAAGGCTTGGGATTGGTTAGTTTAGATCAAGAGGCTGGGGATGGTAACTGTCCCCTGAAGGTTGTTCACTAGAGTGTTGAGACTCTAAGTGAAAGCTTAAGGTCATAGGGGTTGTGAGCTCATCAGGCTGAGCATGAGGAACCTCAGCACTGGTCATTGGTGAGATGGGAGTGGTTTGCTCCTTAGGAGAAGTAGGAGCTCCAGTGTCCACTTCCTTCTGTATGGGTGATGATATAGGGGCCTGCACAAACTGAGTAGCATATGCAGGGGTTCGTTTGAATTTTCTTTGGTAGGTGATGGTTATTTTTGGCTATATTGGTGGTTGAGAAGTAGAAGGTGTGGGTTCAACACTAGCTGGTACTGCTAGGTTGTCACCTTGAGCAATGAGCTTTAACATTTTTAGGACAAGGGCTGTTTCTACCCCTGAGAAGCCAACAGTTGGCTTCCTTATGGTCTTGAAGATACCGGGCTTCATATGTCCTAATTTTAAAATATTTCCTGTTCCTCTCAACTATGAGCCCAGTTCACAGTTGAGAATGTGCTGGACATATCTAGGAAACATGTAATACTCTAAGGAGTCTAAGTTTGCAAGTAAATTGGTATAAACAAATTGTGAATACCTAAACTTGATCCTCTGAACTATTCCATGGACTATAAAGGAAAGGTCTTTTGGAATCTGGTCCCAACCTCCATGCTTGTTGGATAAGCTGTGAATAACTACGAGGAGGAGGTACTTCCACTGAGAGGAGACCTTCCCTTTTTTGAAGGTCCTGACTGAGAAGTCACCTTCATAGCCCATCTGCTCAAAGGAGAGGTTAACAATAGATTTTGGAAAGGACAAATCACCTTCTACATCATCCAGCTGAAGATGAGTGTTTATGGAGGCCGGAGTGATGAAGATTGTCCTCCCCTGCACTATGGCAGACAATGCCTTCTCACCATCCATGGTGATCTCTTGGTAGGTCCTCCAGAATTCCAACAACTAATCCTCATAGAGAGGAGGATCAATGGTGAGGAAGGTGAAGTAGTTCAACAAAAAAAGGTAATGATGTAAGACCCCGTTTCTGGAAACCCCACAGTTGGTCAATCATTGCATAAAAACATTTAAAAGATACGTCATTATCGCAACGGAATTTAAAAACTTCTCATTTTTAGTTAAAACATATCATTTCATTACATCATTCATGTAAATTTAAAAATACAACATCATATCAAAATATGAATGCCAGCCTCAAAACGCTCCCAGTAGCTTATGCATCTATGCCTGCACCTCCTCAGCATCAACAAAATACCTGCCAACTATTATGCATACAAAATGTCAGCGACGCTGAGTGATTTTTAGTTTTATAAATAAAATACTTTACTTTCGTTAAAACATAACCTTTACATTCGTTCGTGATCAAACATCATACGTACACATTTATAATAATTATTATTATCTTCGTCATCGTTCATCATTATTATTATTCATTACCTCTTTTACCATCATCCAGATCCTGTCTCATGCAATACCCCCGACTCGTGCTCAAAAGCTGATACTGTACCGGGCCCTGTAAACAAACCCCCGACTCGTGCCTGAAGGCTTACATAATGCCGGGGTACGCGACAAGGATCTCATCTCGTATGCAACACCCCCGACTCGTGCTCGAAAGTTGATACTACGCCGGGGCCTGTAAACAAACCCCCGACTCGTGTTCGAAAGCTGACACAGTACCAGGGCGAGCAACAAGGTCTCATCTCTTTCACATGCCATCCTGTCTCATGCAATACCCCCGACTCGTGCTCGAAAGCTGATACTGTGCCAGGGCCTGTAAACAAACCCCCTACTCGTGCTAGAAAGCTGACACAGTACCGAGGTACGCGACAAGGATCTCATTGTCCTTTACTTCCATTCTCATCATTCATTATCTTCCACTTTCGTTACATAATACTTTACGTATGTACTCATACATAATAGGTAAAGTCACATCATACATATCATAAACATCATCAGCAACATACAAACATGCATAGCACATCAGGCATAACCATCACATCACATCAGAACTTAGCATAACCATCTACCTCACAAAACCCAGAAATTCCTAAGTCTACCAAGAAATGCGGATAATCATCTTAGGCGCAAGAGCATCAAAATGTGGAAGAACAGCCTAGGCGCATGAGCACCAAATGCGGATGAACAGTCTAGGTGCATGAGCACCAAATGCGGATGAACAGTCTAGGTGCATGAGCACCAAATGCGGATGAACAATCTAGGCGCATGAGCACTATGTGGACGCTTGATCACTATGCAGGTGCATGAATACTGCTTGGGCGCATGAACACTTAGGCGCATGGGCAACTCTGGGTGCATGGTCACTGCTGGGGCGTATGGCCAACACTTAAGTGCATGGGTTCTCTGGGCACATGGGCACTGCTGGGGCGCATGGCCAACACTTAGGCGCATGGGCTCTCTGGGCGCATGGGCACTGCTGGGGCGCATGAACACTTAGGCGTATGGGCAACTCTAGGCGCATGGGCACTGCTAGGGGGCATGGCCAACACTTAGGCGCATGGGCTCTCTGGGCGCATGGGCACTGCTGGGGCGCATGCCCAACACTTAGGCGCATGGGCTCTCTGGGCGCATGGGCACTGCTGGGGTGCATGGCCAACACTTAGGTGCATGGGCTCTCTGGGCATATGGGCACTGCTAGGGCGCATGAACACTTAGGCGCATGGGGTCAGTTAGGCGCGTGGAAACAATTGGGCACTTGAGCACAATCTGAAAATATAACAAATTCTACAAACAACTCCCAAACATCGATCTAGCACATCTTAACATAAATCTAACATGCTACAAACACTAGAACATGCTAAACATCAAACCTAACACATTAACAACCTCTAAAAACAAGCATCAACAGGGCACAGTCGAACAACATGCTAAAACTCACGGTTACTTCAAAAATCTTTTGCTTGGTATGCATAATAGCCCCAAACACTTTGAAAACCAGTAAAAAGAGGGGATCTAGAAACTCACCTTGAACAGCCTTCGAGTAGGGCACTTCAAACCCGAGACCCACCTGCAATTCACACCTAAAACCCACGAAAACAAGCACTACACACCCAAAATCTCAGTCTAGAACCCGAAAATTCAGTTGAAACCGAACTTATATTCAAGAAAACTCACCTTTCGTAGCATTTTTTCTCCTCTCTCTCTAGAACCGGTGAAAACTCTGCTTCTTTCTTCTTTGCAACCGAGAACAAGTAGTAAGTGGGGGCATGGGCGGCCATGCCCTCCTTTTTAAACACAATCCTATTAAAGTTTGCATCTTGTACAACTTTAGTCCCTCAACTTGTGTTATTTATTATTTCTTTCTTTATACTTTTCTTTTTAATAAATTTTCGGATGTTACAAATGACAAACCTCTGAGAAACCAGGATCTTTCTTAGAGTCTAACAGAGCAACTTGATTATGTTGCCTGTGAAGATGCATGGAGAAATCGGGTTGGTTTTTACGGTCAGGGTTAGCCATTTGAGGTAGCTTTACAGAGAAGGAAGATAACAACAAAGGCGGTTTGTGGGTGAAATTAGGTTAGAGAAAAATGCAGATGAAAAGGATAGTGAAAAGAGGGGGAACCTTTGAGAGAATATATATGAAATGGATTTAAGACAAAGTTAAAGCAAAAGAATAAACTTTAAAATTCGAATGTCAGTCCCACCTCTGAGAAAGGGCCCAAAAAGGTAGTTTTCTTGGAAGTTGAGAATCTTCCGAAGGTAAATTGCTTCGGAAGTTTTTAAGAAAAAGCTTCCGAAGCCAATTTGGCTTCGAAAGTTATTCTTAAGATTTGTAAAAATTTTGCTTCGGAAGAAATATACTTAGAGAATTTTTCTTCCGAGACATGTTTAGTTTCAGAAGAGATTAAGACTTTGGAGTTTTATTCTAAAGAGAATAAATATTCAGAGACTTAATTGCTTTTGGAAGAAAATTGTCCTTCAAATACATGTAAGTACTTAGAAGCATATTTAAGCTTAGGCAGATATTCTCAGAATTTCTTCCGAAGGTAAATTTATTATAAGTAGTTATTTGATTTGAAGACATAATTTTCTTCCGAAGACAACTTGAAATCTTCCAAAAGAAACTATGTTTGGAAAAATTTTCAAAAATCTAAGGCATATCATTTTAAAAATTTTCTTCCAAAATAAATTGGGCTTATGAAGGTGATAAAATAGACAACTTAGAACACACAGGTTTTAGAAATAAAGTTGATTTAAGTTTAAGAAAATCTACTCAAAGTTAATCATCCTAATAGCTGATACAAGATATTTGAATCTCTGTTCATCAAAAGCTTTAGTGAGCAGATCAGCATATTGTTTATTTGTGTTAACTTTGACTAGTTTGATTAATCCCTTTTCAAAATTCTCTCTAAACTAATAATACCTGATGTTGATGTGTTTTGTCCCTGAGTGCTGCACAGGATTCTCTGTAATAGAGATAGCACTATTGTTGTCTATGTGGATGGGAGTCTTTTTGAAGTTGAATCTATAGTCCAACATCTGATTATGAATCCAAAGCACTTGAGCATAGCAGCTTGCAGCAACAATGTATTCAGCTTCAGCAGTTGATGCAGACACACAGGATTATTTCTTGCATTGCCATTAGACAATCCTTCAACTAAGGAATTGACATCCCCCTGATGTAGACTTTGTAGTCATGGTACAGCCACCATAGTCACTATCTATATAGGTATACACATTGAAGTTAGAATTCTTTGGATACCAAAGGCCAAGCTTGGGAGCACCTTTGATATGTCTAAGAATCCTCTTGACAATAACCAGGAGTGACATCTTGGGGTTGGCTTGATATCTTGCATAGATGCATATGGCAAACATGATATCAGGCTTGCTAGCTGTCAGATACATAAGAGACCCAATCATAGCCCTGTAGAGATGTTCATCCACACACACCCCCTCAAGATCAGGTCCAAGGGAGTGGTTTTTGGCTATGGGTGTCTTAGCAACCTTACAATTAGTCATGTTTAATCTTGTAAGTATGTCTTGTACATACTTTAACTAACTTATAAAGATGCCATTGTCAACTTGCTTCACATGAATTCCTAGAAAGAAATTGAGTTCCCCCATGGCACTTATTTCAAATCTATTCTTCATCAGCCTCTCAAAGTCTTTACAGAACTTTGGATTAGTTGACCTGAAGATAATGTCATCTACATATACTTGAACCAGCACTAAGTCATTCCCTATTCCTTTGATGAAGAGAGTTCCATCTATAGTACCCCTCTTGTAGCCATATTGACAGAGATACTGAGATAGTGTCTCATACCACTTTCTTGGAGCTTGGTGGAGCCCATAAAGAGCTTTATCAAGCTTGCAAACATAATTAGGATGATTTGGGTCTGCAAAGCCAGGTGGTTGTTTGACATACACTTCTTCATCAATCACCCCATATAGAAAAGCACACTTGACATCAAGTTGGTAGACCTTGAAATCCTTGGATGTAGCAAAAGCCAGGAATATTCTTACAGCTTCAAGTCTTGCCACAAGAGAAAAAATATATGTGTAGTCAATTCCATCTTCTTATGTGTATCCTTGAACAACTAGTCTTCCCTTGTTCTTGATGACAAGTCCTCTATCATCCTTCTTGTTTTTAAAAACCCACTTGGTTCCTAAGGTAGTCTTCCTATAAGGAAGAGGAAATAGGTTCCAAACCTTTTGTGTTTTGAATTGAAGCAGCTCCTCTTGCATTGCTTCAACCCAACTTCCATCCTTCAAAGCCTTATCAACTTTCTTTGGCTCTATCTGGGACAAGAAGCAAGAGTATAGACAAACAATTTTGTCATGGGTTTGTCCTCTTGTTCTCACCCCTGTATCAATATTTCCAATAATGTTTGTGGTGGGGTGTGACTTGTGGATCCTGAGTTAAGGGATCACAACAAGTTGATTGGAAAGATATAAATTCTAAATATTCAGATCTGGCAATAGAGTATCGCCCACCACATCAGCACACTTATCAAGAGAGGTTTGATCCAATGAGTGTGTGACATCATTTATGTTGTCTTCTATGGAGTGGTTATCAGCATCAAGAAATTCTTGATCACTATCACCACCTCCATTTCCTCCTACATTTGAAGCTCCTTCACCTGAGTTTTGAACCTCGGAGTAGGAATTTGTAGGCATCTCAGATGTATCAGCTGAATTTGTCATGTTTGTGTTGATAGGATCTTCACTTATAGGGTTAGTTACCACTAGAGCTGAAGTAGTATTCTTGCTTGGTCTTCTCAGCTCAAATCGTGGGTCAGGATCTCCTGTTGATAAGTTACCTGTAGATCCTGAAACATTCTCACAAGATTTGTTAAACCAGTTAGTAACTAAATCAAGATCAAATATCCAATCAGGACTAGAACCTTTCACACTAGGAGTGTGCTCATTGAAGGTCACATTGGCTGACTCCTCAACTACTCAAGTTCTGAGATTGTATACTCTATCAGCCTTAGCTTGGGAAGAATATCCAATAAAGGGTCCATCATCTAATTTCTTATCAAATTTGGCTACTTGATCTTTGGTATTTAAGATGGTGCAAGGACATCCAAATGACCTGAGGAAACCCATGAATGGTCTCCTTTTGTGCCACAGCTCATAAGGAGTCATACCATGAGTCTTAATCACTAAAACTCTGTTCTGCACATAGCAGTCTGTGTTGATTGCCTCTGCCCAGAAGGTGATGGGCAGTTTAAAGTCAGACAACATGATTCTTGCAGCCTCAATAAGTGTCCCATTTCTCCTCTCAGCAACACTATTTTGCTGAGAAGTCCTGGGAGCACTATATTGTCTTGTAATACCTTTTTCATCATAAAATGAATCAAGGATTTGGTTCTTAAATTCTGTTCCTTGATCACATCTGATGGTCTTGACCTTGTGATCAGATTGAAGTCTCAACTAAGGAAACAAAGGGCTGAATGGTATCGGAACAGCTTCCAAGTAGAGCGCCGGGGAGAATTTGGTCTTGACGAAACCAAGCTTGGTAGACTGGGTTGGGTTTGCCTTCAAGAAATTTTGGTGGTGGGTCTGTGAGTCCATCGAAAAATTGCTCAAGTTCGAGCCTTTTGAGAGTGGAAAGTACTTGTTTGCGCCATGAAGGAAACTATTTGTAGTGAGTTTGATTGGAAAATTTATGGCTGCGGATAGTTTGATGTTGACATAACAGTAGGTATCGAAAAGAAAAAAAGAAAGAAGCAAGGTGAAGGCAGGATCAAGTTCTCAGCGGAGAGTGTTTGCTCATCATACCATATGAGAATATAATAATGATTGAATTGTATTATTGAATTGTACTTCTTTACAATGATTTACATGAAATATATAGATGAATAATACAATCAAACAATACAACGATTTACAAAAAATATATAGATGAAAAATACAATCAAACAAGATCAATGTAGAGTAAAAAGGCAGATTGCCTTTTGACTAGTGACTATGACATGTGATAGCTCACATCCTTTTCTATTATAAAAAGGATAACAGGTACAAAGTAGGAAGTTATAGACCCAAGATCATAATCTACAGTTTACAAAAGCATGGACTTTTCACCAACTTGTATAAGTTAGTGAGTCTTCAGAGTTGCAGCGGAAAGTAAGTCCGAAGATCAGAGAAAGCATGTCCTCTCTGTCCTCAGAAGAAATCAGTCTTCACAACATTTGGCTTCAGAAGACTTTGTCTCTGAAGCTTTGGAAGACTTCATCTTTGGCTTCAGAAGATTTGGACATTGGCTTCGGAAGATTTTACACTTAGAATATTTTCTGTGGAGAGTGTAAAACTTCCGAAGCAACTTCTACCTTATACATCAGTGCATGCATGCAGAAAGCTCCTTGGTTGTTTTGGCTTCTTTGGTTGCATCAGCCTTCTAATCTTCTAATATAACCTTACAGCATTGAGATCCGTTTCTTTAATGAACCCCATGTAAACCATAAGGAACTCGTTGCGGCAATGATCGACTTGACTGCGGTAACAATATCTAGATTAGGTGACCGAGCACTTATTAATATTTGAAACATATATAAATAAAAGAAACCATTTCAAAAACTCACGTTAAAATGTTGATGAAGGATGTCGCAACAAAAAAGACCAAAATGTCAAAATGTTAAGGCCGATAAAAAACATATTATAAAAGTTAGAATAAAAAAAGTATTGTAAAAAAGTCAAAACCTTAAATGAAATTTCATAGCTTGTATGTTTGTGCGTCGATAACTTTATATTATGACATACCATTTTGTTTTGAAAGAAATTTACATAAAAACATATGTGATGATAAGCACGTCGCAGTAATGTATTCAGACGAGTTATGAGAAAAACAAAAATTTTATATGAGAAAACCAAAATGATTTGTTTGTAAGTGTGACAATAAGCAAAAAGATAAGTATAGAGTATAATGTAGCTATACTTAAATTTGAGACGATTGAAATGTGACCTTTCAGGGACTTTAATTGAAATCAATGCAATCTTGCATAATGTTGTCTTATGTTATACTTAAAGGACATGAAATATAAATTTTAAGATATATATAATTAATATGAAACCTTATTTATAAGTTACTATATGTATTACAACTAGGTTTATCCTCCGTTCTTCGCGGCGGGAGGGTGGTCATTTTTAACCCATAATGCAATAAGAGTTTGGTTGTTATCGGTTCGCCTCGTAAAAAACATAAAAGTGAACACCAATGTTGGTTCCAATAATACCAATACCATCAACGATTTGTTCACTCATAAGCGTTTGGGTTCATCACAGTGTTACAAGGGTAACATCACGCGCTTATAGCCTACAGTACCGGAAAAAACAATCAATTTTGAAAAAAAAAACCATGTTTAGAAAAAACTAAACCGTAACGTTTACAACGAAAATCTAAAAACATACCACATTTAGTTTCACGTGAACATACATATGTATACAATATACATTTAAGTTTAGTGTTATATATATTTTCAACTTATTGTATTTTTCAATTCTTAATTTGACAAAATAGTTTTATTTAAAACTAAATGTATAAATCTTAAAACTTAAATTTGAATATATAAAATATAGATAAAACTAAACTTATAAACCCTTAAAACCTAAATTTGAATATATATAGTATAGATAAAACTAAACTTATAAAACCTTATAACCTAAATTTGAATATATAAAATATAGGCATAGATAAAATATAATATGAACTTTTGAATTGGTAAACAAATAAAAATAAAAAAGAAAATCATGATTACATACCCATATACATAGCTAGGTGTAAAAACTTAAAACTTATACAAATAGAGTGGCCAAATTCAGAAATTATTATAGCAACCCAAGTTGCTTTTTAACCCATATAAAATGCGTAAATCAAAATTCACCAATGTGAGAGAATGCGGGTTCTCGATTGAGGTTGCAATTCACGACTGCATAAATAAGGGATGCAATGGTGGTGCGACGGGGTTCGGTAGTAATTGTCAGTTGAAATCAGGCGATAGTGAGGTGCTTGGCTTAGTGTCTGCAATCAGCACCAAAAAGAAAAAAAAAAGCCATAAGCACAACATAGGGTTTAAAATGGTATATTCTCTTTCTGATATGGAGCAACCACACGCCAAGAATGTGGGGATTCGTAGGGTAGCTAGGTTTATCACCTAATTGCCCCTATTAATAATTAATTAACCCGAGTAGACCCCGGGCCCGATGGGATTAATTATTAGCTCGCGTTTAAACTGAAACTGACACGTTCAATGTTTAATATATAAACATTTTAATTAAATAATTTTTAATTATCATAAATTATTAAAACCCAATTTAGTTTGTAAATGCCAGTTAGCTAATCAAGTGGACTTTAATGTTTGTTTCCTAAGGTGTAACTCGTACGGGTCATAGCTCAGTTGGCAACTTCGACTAATAGAACCTGTACACTTAATCTAACAAAATTAAAGATGGTTCTATGAATACATTATTACCCCTATATATTTAACATACAAGTTAATCAATGGAGTTGTTTGTTGTTTTTGTGGTTTGGGATGTGTAATTTTAGGGTTTGCATTTTGCCCCCTCCCCCAGATGTGTAAAAGTAAAGCGGTGTTCACTTATTTCACATTCATATTCTGGTTTATTCCTAGAGGGAGAAAGGGTTCATCGGTGTTGTTTATCACCTACACCGCCTCCGCTGTCTCCTGCATGCGTTGGCCGCACTACGTCTGTCTTATGGGTGGGGTGGTTTTTGGTGTTGTGTGTGGGCGGCTGCTCTGGTAGGCTCTGGGCCCATGTACCGACGTTATCCATGGATGGTGGCGGGTGCCGGGATAGCCTTTGATCTGTCAATTTAGACGCGCTTGTGGTATGTCATCTCCTTTGGTGGTGTCTGTTTAGTGGTGACGTCCTGTTCCGTTCATCCTTTGCTCGATGATGATAGGCCATGGCACATCGGAGAGCCCTAATCTGATTTTGATGATTTGTTGGGCTTTCGGTGGTATTGCGACGACGCACGCCGATACAGGCTTAGATCTGTTGATTTTGACGCCGCTGGTAGTCTTTCAACCATCTTTAGAGGTCTGCGTGGCTGTGACGCATAGTTTTCTTCATCCTTTGCTTGACTATGATGGGCGATCGCGTATCTGAGAGCTTTTATTTGGTGTTAAAGATGTGGTTTAACTGCGGGTGTTGGTGATGGTGGAACCTTTATTTATTGTCATTTCTGTTGTTTGATGGTTGTACAGAGAGAGGGTTTTTGGTAGTCTTGGAATGTTGTGTTTGCCACCGGACTTTTAGGGCGGAGGGATGCATATTTCCATTTTTTTATTTTTTGATGGTGTTTGGTGTGTGTTATTAACATTCTTTATGTGCTTTTTAGGATTTTTGTTTTTTGTTTTTTTGATGCTGAATTGTTAGTTGGGTTCATGGTCGTCTGATTTTGCTGTTGTCATTTGATTGCTGTTATTTCTACCTACGTCGATAATGATGGATTGGGGTTCATCTGAAAATTATTGTATAGAGTTGCTTGTTGCTATTTGTGATTGTCACATATTGATGATGATGTGTTCGTGTCGCTAGGACTGTGGCCATGATTTAATTTTCTTATGATAACGAACGGTTGTTCATCTGAGGCATTTGAGTGTGACGTTAGGTACATCCTTGCTATGATGATATTAAAAGAGGTTAAAGTTCGGCATGACAATGTTCTCGTTTTGCAGCAACTACTAGCCACCTATTTTGAGCCGTAGATTTGCGACACTTGAAGTAATGACATTTTTGTTTTAGTTTGGACTAGCAGCACCGTCATGTGTTTGTATCCGTTGTTGCCTAAAGCGCGAAACAGTAGGTTTGGCATGGTTATTGTTGGACTCAACAATTGCATTAAGAATTAATACATAAAAAGTATGATGATTGCCACATCAAGCACAACAAATATAATGTGTTTTAACATCCAAAACAATCATTTAATAACACATTGACATTATTATCATTCATAACAATCACTAATATTTGTTTAAATTTCTTTTTCAGGTTTGTACATAAAAGGAAATTTCGACAAGTGTTCGCAGCGGGTGAAGAAAGTCTCACAGCGGATGAAGATCATCAGCAGCAGATGAAGATTTGTTTCCAAGTATGTGCAGCGGATGAACAACCATCCCACAGCGGATGAAGAACTCACAGCGAACAACATTCCACAGCGGATGTTCATCCACGGCGGATGAGCATTCACAGCGGATGAACATTCCACAGCGGATGTTCATCCACAGCGGATGAACATTCCACGGCGGATGAACATCCCACAATGGATAACATACAACCATGCACAGCGAATGACAAGATCTTCTCCACAGCGGATGAGCAAACATCCACAGCGGATGACTGATCTCCACAGCGGATGACATATAGACTAAGGATTATTTTATGTAATTTTCATTTACATAAGGGTAGTTCGGTAATTGTATATAGCTATGTGTATAGGCTATAAATAGCATGCTACCCTAACCCTTTGTAAGCTTTTGAACGAAATCAATACAAACAAGCAGTTAATTTTCATTGTGTTCTTGCACACACACCATACACACACAAACACTCACACACACACACACTGATTTCATACTCTATCATTATGGGTTTCCGCACCATAATGTTAGTGTGTTGAAGTTGAGAGATATTGAAATGATCCTTGGGGGAATCAACCTTTTATTCATGTTCATCATGAGTTTAAGCTAATTTCATGAGGTGGTATCAGAGCATTGGCTCAATCATTCATTGATTTCGATCCTCTCACTCAATAACCTTGATTTCAGTGGTTCATTAGCTTCAAAACAGACATTCACAAGCTGGAACATCATCAAACTCATCTTCTTCTACTCATAAACATTCATTAAATGCAAACAAATATGATTTCAGAATCATTTTGTGCATTTTCTTTTCAGCTTGAACATCACACATAACACAAGTTTTCTATGGTTTTTGTGATAAAACAATACACGGGTATTGTTAATCGTTTGTTAAACAACATTCAACAGAAGGTTTTCAACTGCAAATCTTCATCAAAACCTTTAAAACCCTATCGGATTTAAAGAGTTTTTGCAAACATTTCAAGTGTTTATTCACTGTTTTAATGGTTTTCAATCGAAACCAATCATTATTGGAACAATCTAAACTGGTTATATTGTTCATAATCATCACAAACTAGTGACAATCTCACTAGGAACACATTTGTGTTTTTTTTTTAAATTTAACAATCTGTTTTGTTGAATATTTAAACAGTTGTTTTTTTATTTCGAACAAACCCTAAAAAGAAAAAAACCTTAGTTTTTGATCAGAAAAACTCATACACAATTCACGAAATTTGTGTTTGTAGATTTGAAGAACCGAAGAATAACAGTTTTCTTCTTTTAAAAAGTTCTCAAAAACCAACTTTTTGATCCAAAAAGTTTTCTGCAAAAGACAAACTTCGTGTTTTTAGGGTTTTGACTGAAAGATTTGACCATTCATTAAATCGGGAAAAGGACAAATATTCCTTTTCACACAATCTTTCTTGTCAACCGTGACATAGAAAGAATCAAATCATAGGATATTTAATTAATATTAATTAATTCTTTTATTTGGTAAACAATTAAAAACAAATAGTTTATCAAAATAACAAACAAATCCTAGAGACAATTAGAATTAATTAAATTTTAGCACCGGACTAAAATTTAAACAAACAAATTTAATTTGAAAATTATCATGGCTGATGAAATGATGAGTTCTAACAGTGGATTAAAACCCCCTAAATTGAAGAATAAATCAGATTTCAAGCAATGGAAAATTATGTTTAGAAACTGGATTACATATCAAGATCCAGATCTATGGACATCCATTACAGAAGGTCCTTACATCCCACTGACATTAGGACCTAACTACAACATCCAAAAGCTAGTTAGTCTGAAGAGTGTAGCTGGTGATGACCTGAAACGGGTCAAAACAGACATGAAGGCTTACAACATTCTTGCAATGACTATACCTTTTGAAATTTTAACTCGTGTTGAAAATTTCAAAACAGCACATGAGCTATGGAAAGTTCTTCACACCATGTGTGAAGGTAGTGAGGAGATACAAGAAATCAAGAAGGAAAAACTAAGGACCCAATATGAGACCCTCCACCATATCCATGGAGAGTCCATCCCTCAACAGTTACATAGATACGTCCAACTTGTCAATGAAATGATAGTGTATGGACTTAAATATGACACTGTTGAAATCAACAAGAAAATATTGCACACATTGCCTGAGAGTTAGACTCAGTCAGTGTCACTCATGAAAACAACATTGGACTTAGAGGCCCTATCCCTTGACTCACTAGTAGCCAAGGTTGAAGCATTAGAAATGGATAAAAATCCAGGAACAATAACCAGATCAGACATGTAGAGGCTTATAAGTTCAAAGAAACCCAACACACAGACAGTGCTTTACTCACAAGCACTGGAGAAGATGAAGAAGAAGAATTTGGATGAGCTTCCACCTGATATGGTAGAAGAGATGGATCTGCAATGGTCCATGGCCATGATAGCTTACAGGTCTAAAAGATTTCTACAAAGAAATCGGGGATTAAACATGAACAAAAAGACAAGAATTGGTTTTGATAAAACCAAAGTTAGGTGCTACAACTGTCAGCTTTATGGGCACTTTTCAAGAGAATGTCAACAGCTCAGAGTTGACAGAAATACACATCAAGCACAACCCTCTAGTGGAATTCATTCAAACAGACAAGTGCCTCCACCTATTAGCATTCCAAATGCACCAACACAACCTTAAATCACACAATTCAGTCCAACTCAACATCTAACATCTTCTGCTATGATCATCAAAAAGGATGGAGAATGTGACTGGAGCCTTTATGAGGCTGAAATTCCATCACCTTCAGATCATGCCCTTATGGCTGATATTGAAGACAAACTAACAGATTTAGACAAATTAATGTCCGAAAGAGGTAAAAGAAAACCTCTGTAGTCTTGCATGCATTGATGAGGTAAATAGGTATAGAGAGCATGCTGATAAACTGTCAAAGAAAGTCATAGAAACAATCATATTAAATGAAAGTTTAAAATCTGAACGGAAACAATATGCAACTAAAATACTTTCATTACAAACAGATTTAGACAAATTAATGTCTGAAAAACTGACTTTGGCAGCTCAGGTTGAGCAACTCTCTATCTTATTAACTGAGTCAAAATCATTACAAGCTGAAACTGAAATGAAACTTCAAAAGTTTTAGGTTAGTAACAAGAAGTTTGAAGAACTTCGTACACAACAAAAGGCCTTTAAGGACCCTTCAGGTTTAGGATATAATAAGGTAAGTCCACCTTATAATGATAATTATATTCCTTTACCTGACTCCATGACCAACAAACAGGATGAATCACATGATTCTCATGAACAGACTGATGACTCCAAACAATCATCATCATCATCAAAATCACCTTTAAAATCAAAATCACCCTTGATAAAGTTTGTTAAAAGTTCAACAAGTCCACCAATCAAATCAACTGACTTTTATCAAGGAGAAAATAATGAATTTGATAATCAAACAATAGATGATGATGAGGATGATTTATTAGATGATGAGTCTGATCAGCCAATTACTGAAACTCAAAAGATTTCTAGTGTGGCTGATACATCAAACAAACAATCGAAACAGATTCAAGGATTTGATATCTGTTCCGGTGGAAGAAAAGCTGTAACTTCCATTGCCTCCCCCAAACAGGTAAATAAAGGAAAAGGTAAAGCAATAATTCAGCCAAAACAAAAGTCAGTAACTTTTGAAATTCCATTAAAATCTAATTTGAAATCAAAAGTTCTCAGCAAACAAACAAAATCAGAGTTGTCATACTGTGAGTGGTGTGATCAATTCACACACACCACTGATAAAGGATGTAATGATCTGTGACAAGGGACATGCCACCTTATTCGACTCCAACAACTGCTACATCCTTAAGACAGGTTTTCAGATTCCAGAAGAACATATCCTTTTGAAAACTCCTCGTCTAAACAACACATACATTGTTGATATGAACAATGTTTCAGCCTCAACCCCTAAAACTTGTTTATTATCAAAAGCTACAGAAGATGTCTCATAATTGTGGCATAGACGATTAGGTCATTCTAATTTTAACAGAATGAACAAACTTGTTAAAAATGATCTAGTCATAGGTCTACCACAAAAGGAATTTTTCTGTACAGACCACTGCACAACATGTTTGAAAGGCAAACAACATAGAGTTTCACATAAATCAAAATTGATAAACTCTAATAACACACAACTCAAATTGCTTCATATGGACCTTTTTGGCCCAACTAACATCCTAAGTATAGGAAAGAAGCAATACTGTTCACATGGGTTTTCTTTCTGCTACACAAGACAGACACAACACAAATCATTACATCCTTTATCACAAAGATTGAGAATCAACTTGACCTTAAAGTTAAATCTTTAAGAAGTGATAACGACACTGAATTTAAAAATGACTATATTTCTTCTTTTTGTGCAGAAAAAGGAATAAGTCATCAATTCAGCGTAGCAAGAACTCTGCAGCAGAATGGAGTAGCTGAGCGAAGAAACAGAACATTAACAGAAGCAGCTAGAACCATGCTAGCTGACTCTCTATTGCCCATATCTTTTTGGGCTGAAGCCATAAACACAGCTTGCTACATACAAAACAGAACATTAATCATTAAAGAACATTCCAAAATGCCTTATGAATTAATGTTTAAAAGAAAACCATATATAGGATTTCTTAAGGCCTTTGGATGTTCTGTTTTCATATTAAACACCAGAGAAAAATTATCCAAATTTGCTCCAAAAGCAGATGATGGATTCTTTGTTGGATATTCTGGAAGCTCAAAAGCTTACAGAGTATTCAATCCAAGGCTAAATATAGTGGAAGAAACAACTGATGTTGTTTTCAATGAACATTCTTTCACTAAGAAAGTCATTGGATCAAACTGGCTATTTGATATTGATGTGTTAACAAAATCATTTGACACATCTTATTTTGATGTTTCAGGTTCCAAGGATAAAAATGAATATCCAATGGTTCCACCAACAACCATTGATGTTCCATTGACAGCTGATCCTCCAAGGAGAACCACTAACACTCCTTCTAGCACAACTGTGTCAACACCAGCTGATCAACCAAACACATCAAGAGGAACATCATCAGACACTCCAGCATCTTCATCTCCTGTACCCAGTCAATCACAAGAAACCAACAAACCAAAACAACATAAAGATGATGATGATTACCATTCATTACCAGATACACATCATGAAGATGAAATCTTAGATTTCTTTCATGATTCACCATAAACATTCACTGAACCCCCTCAACAAGACAATCACACATTACCCAATACTCTTGCTTAACCATCATCACAAGATCAAACAATCACCAATCTTGATTCAACAATTCATGTTGATCAGATTACAACCATAAGAGTTCACAAGGACCATCCAATAGAAAACATCATAGGTGACCTCAACACCAGATTGACTCGTAGTCAATCTGACACAGCAAACATTTTCTTGTATTCCTGTTTCTTATCCTTAACTATACCCAAAAACATCACTGAAGCATTAAAGGACAACAGTTGGGTAGAAGCTATGCAAGAGGAACTACAGCAATTCAAGAAGCAAGAAGTTTGGAAGCTGGTAGATCTGCCTGAAGGTCAATATGCAATTGGCACAAGGTGGCTATTCAAAAACAAAGCAGATGACAGAGGGATTATCATAAGAAACAAACCAAGGCTTATAGCCCAAGGTTATACTCAAGAGGAAGGCATTGACTATGATGATGTCTTTGCTCCTGTAGCAAGACCGGAAGCCATCCTAGTATTCCTTGCTGATGCCTCATCTCAGAAGTTCACTGTCTACCAAATGGATGTCAAATGTGCATTCCTCTATGGTAAAATAGATGAAGAGGTACACGTTGCTCAACCACTAGGGTTTGAAGATCCAGATTTCCCTCATAGAGTCTACAAGTTAGACAAAGCTCTGTATGGTCTTCATCAAGCTCCCAGAAAATGGTATGAAACTTTATCAAAATTTCTACTACAGAATGGTTACACCCGTGGGAAAATTGACCAGACATTATTCTTAAAGAGAAAAGAACAAGATTTGCTAGTAGTGCAAGTCTATGTGGATGACATAATATTTGGATCCACAAACACACAGCTTTGCAAAGAGTTTGAAACCCTTACGCAATCAAAATTCCAGATGAGCTCTATGGGAGAACTTACATTCTTTCTAGGTCTACAAGTTCATCAATCAGCAGAAGGAATTTTCATCAATCAAAGCAAATATGTGAATCAGATCTTGAAAAAGTATAACATGTCTGATTGCACATCTAGCAAAACACCATTCGCAACTGGATTGAAGTTTGGACCAGATCCAGAAGGAATGTCAGTTGACCAGAAACTTTACAGATCTATGATAGGTTCACTGATGTATCTTACAGCAAGCAGACCATATATCATGTATGCAGTTTACATGTGTGCAAGATATCAAGCAGATCCTAAAGAATCACACATTAATGCAGTGAAGAGAATCTTTAGATACTTGAAAGGCAAACCAGCACTTGGTTTGTGGTATCCCAAAGATGGAGATTTATCTTTATATGCATATACAGACAGTGATTATGGGGGATGCAACAACAATAGGAAATCAACCAGTGGAGGCTGTCAGTTTCTTGGATCAAGATTGATCTCTTGGCAGTGCAAGAAACAAACCAATGTCTCTGTGTCAACAACAAAAACAGAATACATAGCTGCTTCTGCATGCTGTTCTCAAGTGTTATGGATTCAAAACCAAATGCTTGACTATGGCTTTAACTTTCTTAAAACACCCATACATATTAACAATTCTGCGACCATGTTTATAACAGACAATCCTATTCAACATTCAAAAACCAAACACATAGAAATCAGATATCATTTTCTGAGAGATTGCTCAGAAAAGGGTCTGATCAAGTTGATCAAAGTCCACACGGATAATCAATTGGCTGACCTTTTTACAAAACCATTTGATTCAACATGATTTGAATTTTTGGTTCAGTCACTTGGTATGATCAACTATGAATAACCAAATTAATGTTTTTCAATACATTAAAATCAAACATGCTTGATTTGGTCAAAGTCCATGATTAACACCAAATTTACCTTTTTCAAAATCAAGAAATCATACAAATCATTCATTTGTTATATTGAATCACACATACATCGCATGAGAAATGATAGTAAACTAGCTTAATTCTTCACTTGAATCATTTTCCACTAATAAAGACTAACTTGTATTCTGTGTGATATGTGGATAGGCTCAGCATGGGACACCTAACATCATATACAACAGTGAAGAACTAAATTCTCATGATTGTGTGGTCAACAACACATCTTGGTATATGGTGAGTATTAATCTATCCAATATAGGTTGCTTTCAAAGTAACTACAATACACCAAGTGAAACAGTTTATAAATTGCTCAATCATATAAGTGTCTCCTCTGTTATGATAATCATAGACCTGGAGTACACTTAAGCATTCTCTATTGTGCTAAGCACAGACCTGAATGACCTAAATTATGATCCAAAAAGATTCCTAAAGTGGAACACATCCATCTTGGATGAAAAATCAATAAAGTCTTCATGACTACATTCCTTATGAATGAATCAAAAGAATCCTAAAGAGGATCACCTTCCAAAGTGAAGTGAAAAAGAATCCCAATAGGGATCAACAACATGGATCAAATTGAGCATTTATACTCCTAAGTAGCTAGGTTTTAAGTATTGAAAGTGCTTTCTAGCATATCTTGAGGAGGGTTGTACCAATCATACAATCAGATATGGGGTACATACAACTCATGTCAATCAACTCAAAACATGATAATCACTCACTGTTTCAATCAACCATTAATACCATGCTTGAGTTTAAGTGGATCAATATATCTACAATCAACATTGTACTTGTCTATGTCTATTCTCAAAACCATACAAATAACTCAGTGAGAAATGTAGACTAGTATGATCTCATGGTATGTGCAAAAGATTCATGTTCAAACATGAAAATCATTTATTTATTAGTTAGATAAGGCGTTATCTTTCTAACTTTTATAAAGCAAGCAATCAATTGGACTTTGATAATTTTCATATTAAAGCATATAAATTTTTGTCATTTTATAACAGGTTTTTATAAATATACAAAAATTTAGGGGGAGAAACTGAACATGGAATTATCAAAGGCAACAGAATTGTGCATTTTCATACATTTCAAATTTTGATATTTTCAGATTTTGAAAAAATAAACAAAGCCAAGTCAAGCCAACACTAACAAACAGCAGGTTGACACATACATATTTATTTATTTTATTGCATAATATTGCTTATGAGTGATATCAAAACATCTATATATTGAATATGTTAAAATTCAATATTTTAACATACATTTTAAAATCAAATTTTAAACTAACATTTTGATTTAAACAAGATTTATCAAACAAAATCTTCTCTTGGAAGAAAAACAAACAAATTTGCTTCGGAAGAAATCTTTCGGAAGCAAAGTCATTAAATATTTGCTTCGGAAGAAAGATTTCAAAACATACAAAATTTTAAATGTTTTTAAAAATTTTTGACAACTGTTCACACAACGGATGAACAAATATTACATCCGATGTAGGTACAGTAACACACAAAACATTACAAGTGTTCTACAGCGTATGAACATTGTTCATCCGCTGTGAACATCTCTATTCAAGTGTTCCACAGCGCATGACTAACATAAGTCATCCGTTGTAGAAATAGTGCAAGTGTATACAGCGTATGCATATAGGTAATCATACGCTGTAAACATTCGCACCTCATATCCAAGTGTCCAAAGCGCATGAACAAATGTTCATCCGCTGTGAACAATCATCAAAACATTTCATGTGTCCACAGCGCATGAACAAATGTTCATCCGCTATGAACAAACAATCAAATGTTCAAAGGTTCCACAGCGCATGAACTTTGTTCATCCGCTGTGAACATATTAGACATTTGATCAAAGGATCCACAGCGAATGAACAAATGTTCATCCGCTGTAAACAATCAGTACAATGGACCAAGGGTTTACAGTGTATGAACAAAATTGTTCATCCGTAGTGTCTACAGTTCTTATACGTAGTGTATAAACTATGTGCACAGCGCATGAACAAATTGTTCATCCGCTGTGTGCATGGTACAACATACAGCGCAGTGCAAAATGCACAGCGCATGAACACTATTCACACAGCGTATGACCTAAATTTAATTTTAAGTCATTGTTCATACAGCGTACAGACACTGTACCCATAGCGGATAAATCTTTTGTCCGCTGTGTATATAAACATAACACTTATAAATTTTTCTTTTCATCACAAGAGAGAGAGAGAGAGAGAGAGAGAGAGAAATCCAAAAAAAAAAAATTTAAACGTTATACACTGTGTTTAAACCCTTAAACCCTTGAAAACCTGTGTGATTGAAAGCCTAAAATCATTATGATTTATCATCTGATTCATAATCAAATAGGTATAACAACAACATTCTTATCATCAATCATTCATTAAAGCATCAGATTGAGTGATTCATATTCATACACTGTTCGACGAAGTCGAACCTTGAACCAAAATCACACATGAATCTCATGATGTTTATAAACAAAATCAAACATTAAATGAGTGTTTTATGACTTTAGTTGAATGTATTGAGACTGTTGATTTGATGAAATTTGATTAATTGTTCATCGGGTTCATGAACAGTCAGGGTGTTCATGCCAAAATCAAACAAAACCCTTTGTCTGATCTTTGAAAATGTTCAAAAATGATTAAAACATGTTATAACTTGGTAAACATTTCTAAAAGACAATAATAATCAAGTAAAAACAGTTAATTTGGCAAAAACTCAACATGCAAACATTAAATGCATGTACATTCAATGTGCATTAAATGGTTATTTTGACTTTAACTAGTCAAACTATTTTTCATGATCAAGTGATTATAAAGTGAAATTGTTGTATGTTTATGAACCAAGCAACTCTTGTCAATGTAACAAACTCATTATAAAATGAGTTCAACTCAAAACAAGTTACCTCAAATAACTTTTTCACAATCAAATCAAACAACTGTTGACTTTAAATAAGTCAACCTGCATTAGAGCAAATAACATACATACATACATTTTCAACAAATCACAATTGTTAATTATACAACAGCAATCACTTCAAAACAATCAAAATAGGTCAATGAATCTTTGATCAACATGTCATTAATTCAAGTATCATACAAGCATCTAACACATACTTCTTTGTTTTGTAGATATGGCAAACTTAGTGTTTCTTAGAGATCACAACATATGTGCATATCTGAATACTGACTCTCCTAAGTCAGAGAACTACAGAGATATGATCCAAGCTATCAGGCAAACAAGACTGGTGCATGCTATGACAGCAAGGCCAGATATTTATAAGGATCACATTGTCTAATTTTGGACAAATGCATATCTGGGAGAAATTGATGATCAACAAGTAGTTATATCTACTGTGCATGAACAACAGATCATCATTTCTGAAGAAGTTATAAGAAGAGTGCTACAACTGGGAGAAGTTGATGCTGATGGCCCAGTAGAGTTTGATGAACATTATGTTTTACATGTGTTTAGGCAGATTGGCTATACAGGCACCATAGAGACAAAACAGATCAAGAAGTCCTATATATGTGCACAATTTAGATTTCTGATGCATACTTATCAGAAGACTATGACCAATAGAAAGACTGGTTGGGATGCCACATAACTAAGAGCTTCAAGTGCAATAGCAAGTATCATAGCAAGGAGGCCTTTTAACTTTGTTGCACAAGTGCTCAATGGACTAGTTTATAATATTACAGAGGTGAGGAACAAGTTTTTGATGTTTCCAAGATTCCTGCAAATGATGATTGATGATCTATTGCCCAACATTCCAAGAGAAGGAGCCATCTTCATCATGTTCATTTCAATGAACATGTTTTCAACAGGATAAAGTTAAGTCTTTACCATGGTGATGAGGTACCTTTCCCTCCACACATGATTGATCATGACATCCCTGTTCCTGAGGTATTTTTGAGGATTCTAGGATAGGATGAGCCTTTAATGCTTTACCAACATGCCACCCAACAAGCACCCATCATACAACCACCACCAATCATTAAACCAGAACAACTAATCCAACCAGAACACCCAATTCTACCAGAACAACCCATTAGCCCACAACAACCAGTCCCACAAGAACAACCCATTGAGGAGGAATTCCAACAAGCTGAAAACATATAGTTGGATCTCCATTTCCCTTCACCTCATCACAGCCCAACTTTATCTGATAAACAAACTTTGTCATCTCTTTTGAGAGACATAGATACAGCCTTTGAAGAACAATTTGATGAACATGAGGATGTTGGTACATCATCTCATGAGCCCATACAAGAACAGACAGTCACTGCTGATGAAGCTGAAACAAGCAGTGAAAATCTCACTGAAGATGATATTGAGCATTCCAAAGTCTTTCTCTTTACAGAATATAACAAGCTGATTGAAAGATCAAACAACAAAGCTAAAAGACTAAGAGAAAAGATTAAAGTGAAAGATAAAGAAATAAAGAAGTTGGAGTCTGATCATAAAGCTCAAAAGCTGATTGTTAAGTTTGTTGAAAAACAACTTGAACAGACCAATGGTGAATTGAAAGCTAAAGACAATGAGCTTAACTTAGCCAAAGCTGAGATTGAATACTTGGCTAAATAATCACAGTCAAGGGAAAATGAAGTAGATGACTTGAAGAGGATTATAGAGGCTGAAAATGAAGAAATAAAGAGTTTAAACAGAGAGCTAGAACAGAGTGACACTCAACTGAATGAGGAAGAACATTCAGTAGATCTTGAATAAGATATGAGTGATTTTGAAATGGCTGAAGAAGAAGAGATAAGTCAACAGAAAGAAGATCAACCAGAACTGGCACTGATCATTCCTGAAGAGTCATACTCTATGGATCAGTTGTTCAGTGAAGCCAACCCCTTTGAAAACATCCATTATTTACCTATCTTGAGATAACACTTTCACACCCCTGATCCACAAGCTCAAGAAACAGGCATTGTTCCTTATAACCCTCTCACAGACAAACAAAAGGAATTAATTAGGCAATTTGCTGAGACTGCTACCATGTAGATTGAACAATCAGATTTTCAAGCCTCATCTTCTAAACCCCAGATCAAAACATATTAAAGGAAAAGAAAGAGAATGTATTTGGGATCCTCATCCAAAGGGAAGGAAGCCATTGAAGATGTTGATGAACCTGAATCCCCTTCTCTAAAGCTTTTAAAAGTCAAATCAGAACCAGTTGATAAAGCAACTCAACAATCAAGTCCTCCTGAAGAAGGAGAGATTGATCAAAGCACAGACAAGCAGACAATCATCATATTGACTGATTTTGATAATGAAACAGAAGAAAAAAGAAGCTGAGAATACCATTCAAAACATTCAAGAACTCTTCCCAGATGATCCAGAAACTTTGATGGAAATTGAGTTGGTTTTAAGAGGATTACCTTATGATGCTTTCATGCAACTTAACCTGTCAGAGGTTAAAGATTTGCTCAAGGACTTTCAGGAAGTAATGAAGAATGAAACCGAGCAAACATACAGAAGATACAAAGAGATAAAGTATCAGCAAGAACTTCAGAAGAATTTTCCTAAAGATCCTCAAATAGAGAAGATGACCTACTCCCAGGTCAAGAGATAGTTGAGTCACATAAGAATCCCATACAGGTCATATGCAGGAAGATCTCTGTCATAGATGAAAGACATGGCTAGAGAGATCTACAAAAACATGCTCTCAAATGCTCTAAAGCCACAGATTTTTAGACCACATCCTGCTTCTTCTCTATCTACTTACCACCAAGCACCACCAGAACTACACCCCATTAAAGAACCAAGAGAGTTTATGCCATACAGACTATGGCCTAAAGGCAATGAAGTTAGAGAAATGATCAGTGCAAAAACAAATTTTGTCAAGTTGAATGACAGAATATCTCTAACTACTGGGGTTAATGAAATCAAGATTGTGGCATGGAAATATGATGAAGTCTGGGATGCTGTACTTGTCAAGAGAGTTTCTGGACTTGTTCAGTACCTATCATACATCTCCCAGCTGGGATCCCTAAGCTATGAAGATAGATTAGACCTTCTGCAACTCAAAATGGTCAATCACACCAACAACCCAAGGGGAGCAGACTTCTATCATATATTGAGATCATACATGCATAAACATCACAATGAGATGAGAGCAAAAGCAAGCAAAGAAGACAAATTACACATTGAAAATCTCAGAAGAGTGCAAAAAACAGAGGCAAAGGTAAACAACCTCAAGCTGAACAGACAGAGCAAATTGATAGTGAATTGCTTGAGAGAGTGGGATATCCGCTAAGACCTTCAAATTTAAAGTTAATCATGAAAAAGATTGAAGGCAATCAGTACAACCATCCAATCACCAAATGGTATTATGATGAACATCATTTTGAAATGGTATTGGAAAACAAGTTGGAAGGAAAAGAGGCTGAAGACATAAGATTATTTGATCCAGTAGAGATTAAATTGTTACACCCATCTTATGTATCATTTCTGAAAACAAAAACATTTCCAGCCATAGAAGATGTATTGTGCAAAGGAGGCTGCTGTTACTTCATTCATATGCTGAGGATTCTTGGCACAGTCTATGTCAATGCAGCCTTGAAGCAGAGGCTAGAGACTAAACAGCAACCACTCACCCATATTGAAGGAATTACAGGAATGAGAATCTTTGAGAACAATAACTTAGAGATACTCAAGGGAAAGCATGTTGTCACCACTTTGGTGAGCAACATTGATGTTCAGAGTCTTGATCAGTCCACTCTAGAGCAGCTGGTTCACCTAACAATAGAAAGAAAGTATGAAGATCAGAGAAGCGCAGTTGACTACTTCACTGAACATATAATCAACCGTAGGAATGCCTTCAAGATCACAGCTCTCAAAGATCAGGTGAAAGAAGCTGAAGCTGACCAAGCTATAGAGCAAGACATTAAAGTTGCTCTTAAGGCTATAAAAGAAGCCCAGAAGAAGACTGATGAAGCAGGACCATCTCATTCCTAAGGTTTCTAAACACACAGCTAGGGAAACAAACAAACAAACATATCCTTCTTTATTATTATACATATGCCCTTATGCACATGATATCATACAATCATTCATACATATGGTTTTATATACATGGTATCATACAAGTTGTTGATACAAACACATGAGATTCATGCAAACATACATATATGTGTTAATAAACACATGGATTCATACAATCATTCATATTTGTTTTATTATGCTAACACTTGAAATCATTCAATCAAACAATCATTTCAAACATGTATTTTGTATAAACACATGTAAACATACACAAAACAAACATGTTTTACACATGCAATCAATCAAATATACACAATAACAATCAATCATACAAGTAAATAATCAAACAATCAATCATACATAACATAAAATCAAAACATGCATAACATTCAAAGTAAACAAACAAACAAAACAATTATTCATAACAAAACACACAAACACACATTACTAATAAGCAAAACATTGATCTAGCAAACATAAAATGTTGGCAACATCATACTTAGGGGGAGTATTGTTGGACTTAACAATTGCATTAAGAATTAATGCATAAAAAGTATGATGCTTGCCACATCAAGCATAGCAAACATAATGTGTTTTAACATCTAAAACAATCATTTAATAACACATTAACATCATTATCATTCATAACAATCACTAATATTTGTTTAAATTTCTTTTTCAGGTTTGTACATAAAAGGAAATTTTGACAAGTGTTCGCAGCGGATGAAGAAAGTCTCACAACGGATGAAGATCATCAGCAGCGGATGAAGATTTGTTTCCAAGAATGTGCAGCGGATGAACAACCATCCCACAGCGGATGAAGAACTCACAGCGGACAACATTCCACAGCGGATGTTCATCCACAGCGGATGAACATTCACAGCGGATGTTCATCCAACAGCGGATGTTCATCCACAGCGGATGAACATCCCACAGCGGATAACATACAACCATGCACAGCGGATGACAAGATCTTCTCCACAGCGAATGAGCAAACATCCACAACGGATGACTGATCTCCACAGCGGATGACATATAGACTTAGGATTATTTTATGTAATTTTCATTTACATAAGGGTAGTTCAGTAATTGTATATAGCTATGTGTATAGGCTATAAATAGCATGCCACCCTAATCCTTTGTAAGCTTTTGAACGAAATCAATACAAACAAGCAGTTAATTTTTATTGTGTTCTTGCACACACACCATACACACACAAACACACATTTCATACTCTATCATTATGGGTTTCCGCACCATAATGTTAGTGTGTTGAAGTTGAGAGATATTAAAAAGATCATTGGGGGAATCAACCTTTTATTCATGTTCATCATGAGTTTAAGCTGATTTCGTTATCGTCGGTTCTGAGGTCGATGTCCATCTTAGTTAAAAAAAAGCTCGCCTGAGGCGCGCCTAGGTGCATGGCTTTGGGCTTTCGGTTACATGGCGCGCGGTAGTGTACATAAAGCGTGCGCGTTGGCGCTCCAGCATGCCTTTTTCGCTTTTGGGCTTCGTTTTGGGTATAAAATCGACTCAAATATTTAAAAAACAAGAAGAAATCGAAGCTTACTTGTGATGGAGATGAAGATATGTAATGAAGATGAAGGTAATACCTTCGATTTGAGGCTTAGAACAACAAAATATGAGAGGGCAACGGTGAAGAAGAAACAAATGACGAATGTTTTGGAACATAGGGATAGGACATTAACCCTCATTTATTTATATTAGACATCTTTTATAATAAGTTACATATTGCATCCCTAATTTTTAAGTTTTTATCATATTTGATCTAAAACTTATTAGAAATTGTCAATGTTAAGTGTTCAGATATTATAGTTATAGTAAATATTATATGTGCCTAATTTAAAAATATTACATTAATATATTATTATAGTTATAGTAAATATTATATGTACCTAATTTAAAAATATTACATTAATATATTGCGCCTCGTGTACGAAAAGCCCTACACTTTTACGCTTTGCGCTTTGGTCTTTGACCATGTCGCTTCAGTGCGCTTCTCGTTTTTTAAAACCAAAATGTTCGTCACACACTACTAGTAGAGCATTCACACTAGATTTTCCATCTCTATCCTCGTATTTACATTAAAAATACTATTTTTTAATATTTTTTTTTAATTAAATAATATCTTTTAATATTTTTATTATTATTTTTTCTCCCCCACAAGCATTCAGGCACACACTCAAGGAATCTATGAATGCTGTTTAGCAGTTCATTTTCATTTTGAAACCAAAATGATTGGATTAAAATGAAAAAGGGAAAGGCTGCAGTGGTGTTGTTGACCGCATTCGACTCGAGAAACCAAATCGCGATTTCCCCAACACCCTCGTCTTCCCCTTCCGATTTCTACACACAAAAATCAACAGACTCATGCATTTCTAAAGAGAAAACCTATCCTTTCCGTCAATTGTTATTGTAATTGTAATCACAAGGAAAGCTGGAATCGTGCTCCGGTAGATTTTTATGAACCTATGAGGGTTAATTCTTTGAAGAAATGGAGTTTGTGGGGAGAACTGTGAGGAAAGAATTCCAAGGATTTGGGGTTTTCTCCGGAGTAGTGAAATCATTCGATTCCTCATCGGGATTCTTCGAGATCGGCTACGAGGATGGCGATTCTGAAGAAATTGATTTGTCGGAGTTGACTGCTCTTGTTGACGTAGATGGAGTTTCTGCGGATCTGTCTCCATCTCTTCTCGTTTCGAAGCCATCTAGGGTTGGGGGAAGACCTAAGAAGAGGCATAGGCTTCTTGATTCAGGTAATGAAAATGATCTTTCTTCTTCGATTGGTAATGTAGTTGCAGATGATGATGGTAATTTGGATTCTGTTCAAGGGGGATTGGTACCCGTTGATACTTTGACTAAGAAATTCGACTTTAGTAGTAGTAACAATAACAAGGATGTTAGTATTTGTTGTGGTAATCGGAACTCTAACGATGATGGTTTGGATTTAAACCGTGGGCTGCATGGTTTGGATAACGGTGGGAAGGTAAATGATGATGGGTTTGATTTGAATTTGGAGCTGATTGAAGAGAATGATTTGGAACCCAAAGGGAAAGATTTGGTGGATTATCCTGTTAAGGAAGAGCAGTGTCTTGACTTGAATATGGACGTATATGGTGATGAAAATAAGAATCAAGATGTTGATCTCGGTGGGTATGTGAAGGGAGAGAATTCTGGTGAAGATGCTCCCTTGAACGCTTCTCATTTGGAGGAATCTGGTGACATTGCAACTGAAAGTCAAGGAGTGTTGGGGATTCAGAATTGTTCAAAAAATCAGACGGATATGAGTTCCATTGCTGAAGTGTTGCCAGTTCTTGAACATCATGAAAATTCAGGGAAAACAAACACTGGAGGAAGAAGAGGTAGAAAGCGAAGAAAAATTTCAGATTCTCCGAAAATTGCTGCAGAAAGTGTGTTAAGAAGGAGTGCTAGGAGACAAGCTAAGTTGTCTGCTAATGATCATGCTAAAAAAGTTGATGCTGATTATGATGATGGTGCATGTGCGTTGCTGTCCGGTTCATCTCCGGTTATAAGTGCTGTTTCAGAAGACCAGCCTACAACTTCTGGTTGTAAAGAATCTGAAGAACCTAGTATTGTTCATCCAATGCTGATGTTACCACCATCAACAGGAAATTTGAATCTAGACGGCCTTCCAGTGATCGACCTTTTCTCTGTTTATGCTTTTCTAAGGTCATTTAGTACAATATTGTTTTTAAGTCCATTTGAGCTGGGGGATTTTGTGGCATCACTTAGAAGCAAGTCTCCTAGTTTATTGATTGATTCTATTCACGTTTCTCTTCTACAAACATTAAGGAAGCTTTTAGAGTTCCAATCAAGTGAGGGTTCAACATCAGCTACTAATTGCCTAAGGTATGCATTGTTTTTTTACACAACTTTTCTTGGAGGTGGCACTTTGAACTCAATTAATTATGAATGTTCTGGGTTGTTTTTTTATCTGAATCAGTTCAAATAAAAAAAATTGGCTTCAAGGGGAATTAGTCTAATGGGCTGATAGTCCCCCAAGGTCTAGATTTGATGCCCACAACCTCCTAATTTTTTTAACAAGATTTGACTATTGTTACAATAAATAGTGTTTTTGTAACTGTTAGTAACACATTACTTGTAAAAGACTTAATGAAATTGATAAAGAAGTGTCTATAACCCAACCTGACCTGTTTTACCTCTTCTAAAAATGACTAGCTTAACCCAAACCTTTTCTACCCACCTGTGCATCTTGCCACCTCTAATTATTTTTTGTTCTTTGTTATATGAGTTCTTCTGTTTATTTATTCATGTAGCATACAAAATGTAGGGATCTTAACTGGGATTTGTTGGACTTGATTACATGGCCCATTTTTATGGCCGGGTACCTACTAATGAAACCTGGTTTTGATCTTGCTCAATTGGAGTTGTTCAAGACTGGCTACCACAAACAGCCAGAATTTGTGAAGGTTAAAATGTTGCAGTATATTTGTGATGATGTGATAGAAGTTGAAACTATAAGTTCAGAACTTAATAGGAGGATACTGGTCAGAGATCCTACTAATGTTATGGACCCTGATTTAAATATGAAGCTAATTGCTTCTAAGAAGCGGAAGGCAACAATGGCTATTTCTGGGAGTTCATGCATGAGTGAGGAGGTTATTGATGAAACTGCAGATTGGAACAGTGATGAATGCTGCCTTTGTAAAATGGATGGTAATTTAATATGTTGTGATGGGTGCCCTGCAGCATATCATTCAAAATGTGTAGGTATTGCCACTGGTCTCTTGCCAGAGGGCGATTGGTATTGTCCAGAGTGTGTAGTGGACAAGAAAAATTTGGATATTAATGTGGCAAAATCAATTCGAGGAGCAGATTTATTGGGAGTTGACATACATGGAAGGTTATATTATAGCAGTTGTGGTTACCTCCTCGTGTAAGTTCTTTGTATTCAGTTATAATATGAAGTAATTACTTTCTTGTTTTGATTGTTTTTAATTTGTAGTTAATTGAACCCTTTTTTGGATTTCCTTTCCATTAGGGGTGGCCAAATTGATGGGTTGGGAAAGTTTGGTAATGGAATAAAATAGGCTTTGGTCAACAGAGGTAATATGTTTGGTGTGGGTTAGGTTGGTTGATCTAAAAGACTTTTTTCTTTGAAATGATTTAGAAGGTCTCATGCATTGACTTATTTCCTTTTAAGCTAATGTTTTGTTTTACCTATGTGTACCATTAGGAGATAATAGATTAATTGACTTAACCCATTTATCTAATGAGTCTCAATAGGCACCTCATGTTTCTCTGATCGAGTATGTGGATGAATTTGCAGGTCAGATTCTTGTGATGCTGAAACCTCGTATCATTACTATCATATGAATGACTTAACTACTCTCATTGACACATTGAATTTACTGAATGGTCCTTATAGAGATATATCAAATGCCATCACCAAGCACTGGCATTTGTACAATAAACTTTATGGAGAAAAAAGTAAACTGGATTCAGAAAGACCAGAAGAAGTAGAGAGATCCTTGGTAGGATCTTGTGAGGGTGTCATGGGCATTGAGAATGCCTCGAAAACTGGACTACATTCTTCAAATAATGGTTATGATATATCTAAGAGAACTGCCACAAGGAAAGGCATGTCACAGCAACTAGATAATGGTTACCTGAATTTTTATAGTTTTGCTAGAGTGGCCTCATCAGTGGCTGGAGAATGGACTCGAAAACCACCAGACAACAAAACTTCCACTAAAGCACCTACAAAATCGCTAGAGGAATTGATTTCGATACAAATGAAAGCCATAACAAAGATATCTGTTGACTTTTGTTGGTCAAATATCCAGAATATAAGTGTGGATGCTCGGAAAGAAAAATGTGGGTGGTGTCTGGCCTGCAAATTTCCTACTGATGATGGGATTTGTTTATTCTACATGAATAACACTAATGTTTTGGAAAATTATACAAGCCAAGTGTTGGGTTTTGATTCAAGAATAAACAGGAATGATCGCCTTATTGATGTCATGTGTCATATTCTGTACATTGAAGATAGGTTGCATGGTCTTTTGTTGGGTCCTTGGCTCAATCCTTATTTCCCAAAGCTTTATCGTAAAAGTTTTTATGAGGCGTTTGATATTGCTCCGGTCAAAGACCTCTTGCTTATGGTAAGATTTTCAAGTTGGTTATTTGGCCAAATATCATCTTCAGTTTCAAATGACCATTGTGTAAAAAATCAATGATAAATCTTTTATTCCCATTAGGTGTACACGTAGGGCCTCAACCAATACAAATTTGCATCTAGGTTTATTTATTAAATTAGGTAAATATATTATTTTCTTAGTAAACTAGCTCCATAAATGGAGAATAGATGTTGATTACTATGCTTGATCTGATGTAAGGTATAGGGTTTAGGCATCATAGACTGATTGGTTTACCTCAAGAAAGCAGTCTGCAACTTAGGAGAGTTAGCATTGTTCTCAATATAAAGCATTATTCAAACTTATCTAATATATTAGTTTTTTGATTTTCTCAAATCATCATCAATATATTTCTGTCCTGGTTCTATCAGCTTATAAATTAGTTTGTAAGGAATCCTACTGGTTTGATACAGTTGTTTAATTTTTTTAATTTAGCATATGAACATACATTATGTATTTGGTTCATGATGCAAGTATTTCTGAATATTCTGCCTCACATGCTGGTTCCTTTTTTGTTTTTAATCTAGTATTTGGTTGAACGAGGATGGAAATGGTATATGACCCATTCTTTTATATGCTATTGTTTCAATAATCCATTGTGCTTCCTCTTGGTTTTATATGATTTCCTTTCTTGTCTTTTCTCTTGTAATGACTAATATCTATAATAATTGAAGGGTAAAGTTTTTGTAATGAACTTTTATAATCCCGGGGTGATTAAAGTTTGAATTTCAGTCTTTTAGATAAGTTCTATAGGATTCCGATTTTATAAAGTACATTGGTAGGCTGGTAAACCACGCTTTGTAATTTTATGTAGCACAAAGCCTCAATCTTTTTGTTTTAAAAACTCAAAATATCAATCAATCTCTTTTAACTTTTAGTTTCAATTCTTTATTAACATGATAAAAGAGAGAAAACACCTGAAAGAAGAGAGAAAACACATAACAAAGGTTAAAATGAGAAATCTTTAAGTGATCATGAAACCTATAGTTTAAGAGCTAGCATTCTCCAACCAATAAGGCTATGATTGAGTAAAGGCAGAGCATGAACTAAAAGACTTCGCTCAAGACCTTGGCTCCTTGAGGAGTAGTGCCTCCTGGAGAACGCCTTGCCAAACGACTGACATGGCTCCATACCCTGAGAATGGAGTGGTGAGATCTCATCTCCCCTTCCTTGCACCCCTCCCCCTCTTTTAAGGTCGAGTCCTTAATTCGTAAAAGAATTGCGGAGTCGGAGGCTTGACTGACCGTGTGACTTTGCTTCCTTAGCCGGCTTTCAGGAAGGGGACTCACTTTCCTCTTTTTGGGATACAAGCAAGCCCCTGTTTCAGCTGGCTTTTGCTAGAACACTCTCCAACAAGCACCTGGATAGAACTCTTCATTTATAGTAAATAAATTTGTTAATCTCAAACCGCGCACAAACACACAAGCAGAAACACGCGAGAGAAAATAATAACAAAGATGAACACGCGAGATTTAACGTGGTTCGGTCGATGTGATCTACGCCCACGGGCTGCAACCAGGATACTCTTTTATTGCTTTCTGCCTCACTTGTGAGAAATTACAAGTACAATGATACAATATAAATAGAGAAAATTAGGGTTTACAACTTAATCCCCAAGAAAACCTTAATGGGTTAAAATTATATAAAAACGGGCCAGGTCTTTAATTTAATTAATCTGCCACTGAGTTGTCTTTAACCCGAGCCCAAATCAAGACTCCACAAACCCAACAATCTCCCACTTGGAGGCTTGATCATCTTCAAACTACCTTTCGATATGAACACTTGTACCTCTTGTAATCTTTCTCGTCTTCCTGGTTGCAGCGGCCTTCTCATCAGTTAACCTGAAGGCCCGTTGAGCTTCAACAAATCAGTCACGGCTGTATCTGCCCCTGACCTGTTCTCTGTCCCTACTGGCTCCCACTGAAACAAACTGCCAGATCCTGGAATACCCTGAGAACAAACACTCTCCATATTCAGCAAGTAATCATCTGGAGAGATTTTATTAGGTGGAATATTAGTTCTTTTAACCCACTGTCATCTAGGAACTATGACTGAAGCACAACCTGTGCTCCCACTGCCACGAAATCCTTTAACTGTTTTTCCTGAACTCTTCCATGCACATTCACTTTGAATCTTTCCTGTGACTCTAGGTTTCTTATTTGCAAAGCAAACCTTCTTCTGACCACGAGATTCTGTGAATTGGAATTTAGTCTTCTTCTGAACTGGAACGTCACTTCCTTCACGCGGTAAACTGACCATATACAGTGAACCCATTTTCTTTCCACGAGCAATGACAAGATTCCCTTTAACAACTTTCCACTGCTTATTCCCGAACTTAACCTCGTGTCCCTGTTCATCCAACTGACCGACATAAATCAACTGTTTCTTTAAATCAGGAATCACCCTGACATCTTTCAAAGTCCATGAACCAGCTGAAGTAACTAAATCCATGTCACTCATGCCCGTAACATCAAGAACATCATTGTTCGCCAGTCTTACCTTACCAAAATCACCTTCTTTTAGATTCGGCAATGCTTCGCTGCTGTGGGTAGCATGAAACGAAGCTCCAGAATCCATGACTGATACGAATCCTATTAAGGTTTATTTAAGAAAAAAGAAACAAATTAAATCAAACGGGTCATTGGAGCTGATTAATTGGATCCTTGGGTCTCGCATGGATCCCCTCGGAAGTTGAGAATTAGCGGGTCAGTGGGGAAGTGGCCAGCAGTTGCATAACTGCTCGTAGCAGTAGTATTAGAGTTGTTTTCATTTGTTTTGTTGATGTCTTGTTTTGCTAGTAATTTCAATTAAGGTTAATTCCTTGTAATCGGAGATCGACCCATCTCGAATCGGGCTCTTTAATTCAGTAATTTCCCTTCTCAATCCCTATCAATTGGTTCCATTGCCGGGAAATCGAAATGCCACCATCGACCCGGAGTAGTACAAACCCGTCGGATCAAGACCCAGTGGCTGCCCAATTGGCAGCCATCGCGGCTCGTTTGGAATCGATGGAATCGCTAAAAGAGGATGTTGCTGCCCTCAAGTCGTTCGCGTTGTCAAAGGGGAAGTCCAGCGGCGGTTCCGGCCGGTTCGAAGACGGTGAATCCTCGAGGAGACAAAATCATAACCGTCCTTCAACCAAGATCGTGTTCCCGGCATTCAGTGAGGGTGATCCCAGGGGGTGGATACTCAAGGCTGAAAAGTACTTCCGATATCACAATATTTCTGAAGATGACAAGGTGGATATAGCAGCAATGCACTTGGAAGGGGAAGCATTAGATCTATATTCATGGTTGTCAGCAGATCATTCCCTCACTTACTGGGAGGATCTCGTCCAAGCTCTACACAAGAATTTCGGCCCAGCTTAATTCCAAAACCCAGATGAATACCTCTGTAGCATCCGACAAACCGGAACGGTCCAGGAATATCGCCAGGAGTTCGCAAGGAGGTCAGCAAGAGTGACCAACTGGCCTGACCATTGTCTGTTAGGAGTGTTTCTAAACGGGCTCAAAGAAGAATTAAAATCAGACGTGCGTATCCACAAGCCACGCATAGTATATAAAGCAATGAGCCTAGCCATGGAGTTTGAAACCAAGTTGGCGAATACTCGGGCGGGGAAACCCCTTTCAGGGGCTGCTAGCACCAAAACGACAGTTCCGGATAACAAAACCGCTTCTTCGGTGGTACCCGTTAACCAATCCCAGCCTAAAAGTACTCGAATATCCGATACCGAAAAACAGGCATGGTTTTTAAGAGGTGAGTGCTTTCGTTGTGGTGATAAATATGGTCCAGGTCACCGGTGTAAAACCGGGACCCTTAAAATGTTAGAAATTGAAGATGGAACAGAGGAGCAGCCTAATGATGAAGTCATATACTCCGAAGACCAAAACAGGAGAGATGGTCGAAATCAGTCTTCATGCAATCCTAGGCAAATCTCATGCTACAACCATGAAATTACATGGCACTTTACAAACATCCCAGGTACTTGTCTTAATCGATTGTGGATCTACTCATAATTTTATATCCGATACGCTTGTACGGGAGATGAAACTAATCACTCAATTTGTGACCCCATTCGGAGTCCAAATTGGTAACGGTGATATAATCCGGTGCAATCAAGTATGCAGGGATGTAACGATACAGCTTGTTTTGTAAAGTCTGTGGCTGCTCTGTTCTGTAAAGAGATCGTACGTTTGCATGGGTTTCCAAAGTCCATTGTTTCGGATCGTGATGTTATTTTCCTTAGCAACTTCTGGCAGGAACTTTTTCGCCTTAGTCTAACAAAACTCAAATTAAGTACAAGCTACCACCCTCAAACCGACGGGCAAACCGAAGTACTAAATAGGTGTTTGGAGGCTTACCTGAGGTGCTTTGCCCACGAGCAACCGAATCAATGGTGCTCGTTTCTACCTTGGGCGGAATACTCGTATAACACAGGGTATCATTCTTCCACCGGTGTTACTCCTTTTCGAGCGGTGTATGGACGTGACCCTCCACATATAATTCCTTATGCAGCTGGTGAAACTATGAATGCTGAGCTTGATCAACAACTTATGGCTTGAGATGACATGCTAAAGCTTCTTAGAAGTAATTTGAAGAAAGCTCAAGATCTTATGAAATCACAAGCTGACTCCAAGCGCAAGGAACTGTCATTTCAGGAAGGGGACCTCGTCTTCCTAAAGATCCAACCTTACAAGCAGAAGAATTTGACTAAGAAATGTTTTGAGAAGCTGTCACCTCGATTTTTCGGGCCTTACCGCATCAAGAAAAAGATTGGCCCAGTCGCTTATGAGTTGGACCTGCTCGCAGATGCACGGATTCATCCGGTTTTCCACGTGTCAATGTTAAAGCCGGCTCATGGTCAATCTTTACCTGAGTCCATACCACCGCTGCCTATCACTCGGGATTGGGAGATTGAGCTCATCCCTAAAGCTGTTAAAGGTCACGTTGGGTTTCGACGAATAATGTTCAGTGTTAGAAGTGTTGGTGTCGTGGTGCGACCGTCCAGCTGAAGAAACTACATGGGAGGAGTATGATCTACTGGCAGAGCAATTCCCTACTTTTCGACTTGAGGACAAGTCGTCTTTCCGGGCGGGAAGTATTGATACGAATCCTATTAAGGTTTATTCAAGAAAAAAGAAACAAATTAAATCAAACGGGTCATTGGAGCTGATTAATTGGATCCTTGGGTCTCGCATGGATCCCCTCGGAAGTTGAGAATTAGTGGGTCAGTGGGGGAGTGGCCAGCAGTTGCATTACTGCTTGTAGCAGTAGTATTAGAGTTGTTTTCATTTGTTTTGTTGATGTCTTGTTTAGCTAGTATTTTCAATTAAGGTTAATTCCTTGTAATCGGAGATCGACCCATCTCGAATCGGGCTCTTTAATTCAGTAATTTCCCTTCTCAATCCCTATCAATGACCCAGGAATCCACACTGCTCTTCACGCTACAGATTAAAGCATCATCGTCTGAGTAGTCTGCTGTAATGTTGACTTCTTTTTAATCATTTGGACACTGATTCTTGAAGTGTCCCACCTGTTTATAGTTCCAACAAGTCACATCATTTCGAGCCCTAGACTGACTCCTTTTCTTGTTCTTGCTCTCACTTCCTCTGTTATTCTTTCTTCCTCTGCCAACATTCAGTAATTCACTTGATGATTCACCTGAATTTCTTCATCTGGTGTTTTCGCCCATAATAATATCCCGAACCCTATTTAAAGTGAACGCGCTGGTGGAACTAGTAATCGTTGTAACAGTACCAGCCCAGCTATCAGGCAATGATGATAACAGAAGTAGAGCCTGAACCTCAGCCTCGAATTTGATGCCAACTGACCAAAGTCTTGACAATATCGAGTTCAAGTTGTTGATGTGCATTAAAATTGAACTTCCCTCTTTCATCTTTGTATTAACCAGCTCTCAAATTAAGAAACCTTTATTTGCTGTCGAAGGCTTCTCATACATATTAGCTAACGCATCCATGATACCTTTTGCTGTTTCCTTCGGTAATAACCGCCTTGGCCTTTTTATCCAAACTTTCCCATTCAGTTGGTTTCATATTTTCTGGTTTCTCACCCAAAACAATATCCAAGTCTTTCTGAACAAGCAAATCCTCCATTTGCATCTTCAACCACCCAAAATCGTGACCATCGAACTTTTCAATCTTTGTTCTCCCGTCCTCAGCCATTATTCCAAACCACAGATGCTTAACAGTCGAGTCAGAACTGAGAATAGTGACAAACACAACAGTGGCCGGCTGCCTGAACTTGAGTGTTGTTCTATTGACCACTATTCTATGAAAAACAGTTCTAAAAAACCGAAAGCAAATGAGTTTGATAATGCACCTGAGTTTTGAAATGCAGCAGACAATCAAACTACCCAGTAAGTTCGACAGGAAACCCTAATTCGATAGAACAGGGTGGCGGCAGGAAACCCTAATTCGATAGAACAGGGTGGCGACAGCAGAGTGGCGGCGACGGAGTGGCGGCGGCGGCTGATAGCACAGGAGTAGTGCCTCTAGCTATGGTTGAGTAAAGGCAGAGCATGAACTAAAAGACTTCGCTCAAGACCTTGGCTCCTTGAGGAGTAGTGCCTCCAGGAGAACGCCTTGCCAAAAGACTGACATGGCTCCATACCCTGAGAATGGAGTGGTGAGATCTCATCTCCCCTTCCTCGCACCCCTCCCCCTCTTTTAAGGTCGAGTCCTTAATTCGTAAAAGAATTGCGGAGTCGGATGCTAGACTGACTGTGTGACTTTGCTTCCTTAGTCGGCTTTCAGGAAGGGTACTCACTTTCCTCTTTTTGGAATACAAGCAAGCCCCTGTTTCAGCCGGCTTTTACTAGAACACTCTCCAACAAGCACCTGGATAGAACTCTTCATTTATAGCAAATAAATTTGTTAGGATCAAACCGCGCACAAACACCCAAGCAGAAACACGCGAGAGAAATAATAACAAAGATGAACACGCGAGATTTAGCGTGGTTCGGTCGATGTGACCTACGTCCACGGGTTGCAACCAGGATACTCTTCTATTGCTTTCTGCCTCACTCATGAGGAATTACAAGTACAATGATACAATATAAATAGAGAAAATTAGGGTTTACAACTTAATCCCCAAGAAAACCTTAATGGGCTAAAATTAAATAAAAACGGGCCAGGTTTTTATTTTAATTAATCTGCCACTGAGGCCACTGAGTTGTCTTTAACCCGAGCCCAAATCAAGACTCCACAAAGCCAACAAAATTTACGTAGGCTATAAATAAACACATACGGAATTATCATGTGACGTAACCAAATAAAAATTATCAAAATAATAAAAGATGACACATCCTAAGGGCTTTAAGATATAAATTGTTCTATTCTAGACAATGGGAAGGACCCCATGGTTTGTTGAGTGTTTTGGAGCTCCATATCTGGCTTCCTTGTGCTATAATTGTTTGCTTTTAACTTCACTAAGATTTCAAAACAATTGGTTTGATGCTCATTTCCGCTTACTCGTTGTGCTACATAAGGAAAAGAAACAGAATTTGGTCATCCATACTTGACCATTTTTCAAATCATATTATAGGAAAACTATATATATCAAACCAAGTTTCTAAAATATAAGAGTTACCATTGTTTTGAAATGTTACAAGCAAGTGCCAAATTTAAACTCTATTTGACTTTTTTAGAATTATACAGGTTAACATTTCATTTATTGTGCAATAATGAGCATCTTTGGCTTACATTAATGAGTGCTTAGAAGAATATGATTTATGCTACTATTATAAATATCAAAAGTAGATGGTTTATGCTACTTTTGGCTAGAAAGTGTGGTTTTGGATACAATTATAATTTTTGCTACTTTTGCTCAGTTAGAGTCCAATATTTGGTTACGTGCATTTTCGGATGAGTGGATAAAACCTGTGGATTCGGTGGTCACGGTGGGATCCGCTTCTCATGTTGTGATATCTAAGCTTCGTATGCCCTCAACAAGAAATGTGGTTGGAAAGAAAAGATCCAAGTGCATGGATCCAGAACCCCATTCATCTAAAAATGCATCAAGTGGTCTAGGGCTATTTTGGTGGAGGGGTGGTAGGCTCACAAGACAACTTTTTAATTGGAAGGTTTTGCCTTGCTCCTTGGCTTGCAAAGCTGCTCGTCAAGGTCTGTATGAGAAACTAACGTAATTTTGTAGTTTGCATTTGTAACTCATAATTGCAAATTTGAACCGCCCGTAGTCGTTATTAATTTGACCTTATTATTTATTAGGTGGGGGCAAGAAGATTGATGGTATATTATACCCTGAAAATTCTGAATTTCCAAAGAGAAGCAAAGCTCTTGTGTGGCGAGCGTGTCTCCAATCAGCAGTCACAGTGGAACAGCTTGCTCTTCAGGTACATTTACTGCTTCTTCATTTTCTTATATATGACAGTTTACTTAGTTACTCTGTAATCATATTTAATCAAATTAATTATTGCTTTTAGTTGAATATGTGTAACATTGATTTGTATTTTAATGCACACAGCATTCTTAATTGCATTATTAAAATTTTATTAATATTTTATGAAGTTTTTGTTGTTATCAAGCACATTTATTATCTATAAAATTTGGAAAAAGTGTTTGATAGGTTAATCGAAACCGATCTGGGTTGATATGTCTTGAAAATTGCTGGTTTAAACCCTTACCAGCCTGAGCTGTCAATTTTGTTTTTGGTCAAAAGAAAACATATATAAGTGGGTTGCATGCACCTAGAATGGCATTTGATACCTATAATGAATTTTTATCACCTGGAATAGCATATATATACATGTATGTATGTATGTAAGTATGTATGTATGTATATATAGGAGATGTATCATCTGCTAACTATTTATAAAGAGTAGACTTGTGAAAACCAGGTAAGACCAATCAGAAATTGAATAACATTATTACACATATACAACATTATGGTGCTTTATGTATATGTGTAAATTTCCATGTTTAAAAAACCTAACACGTGTTTAATGCCATTTCAACAATAAAAACAATGATTCTGATTAATTTTTTGAAAGTTTACTATCTAAGGATTGGTTTTTTCAGGATATGCTTCTTGTGTGGGTCTATATATAACATAGAGTTAGGATCATTTGAGAACTTATAAATATCTTCAGAACTGTTAGAATTCCTATCAACCACACATTTCTTTATGTTATATAAAGGAAATGATAGTAGTTTAATGTTTATTCGTCTTTCATGAAATTCAAAAAGAAAAATAATGATCACATTTTATTTTTCTTGATAACCTACATGTTGTAGTTATACTATCTACGTATGTGTTGGTAAATATTAAAAATTAAAAACATATTAATAATTACTTTGATGAATTTTTATGCACATAAACATACACAAATGTATATAAAGTGTGCAAATTTTAAAATATATGATCTATTGATAGGAATTTTCATAGTTTTGAAAAATATTATGTGTTCTCTGATCCTAACCCTATATGTATGTATGTATGCTGTGTGTAATGGGAGATTATTCTAAAAGGTTTAAAAATCTTTGTATCATTAGGAGCTTCCATGTCTCCATGTGCCCGTTTTAGGGGGTAATTGCATCAGTTTTTGTACATAGTTGTCTAACTATATATGAAAGTTGCACGTACTGTAGTCGAAAGTTGAAACACACTACAACAACGGAGTTAGATGCAAGTAATGGAAGACATACCGTTTTAGCATGTTTGGACGCACCGTTGTAACCAACTACACTAAATGTTTTTTGAAAACTACGTTCTTTTCTTTTTAAATATAGCAATGGAGTACATAAAGAGAATAAAATCTTGAATCAATGTTATAGTTTCGAAAAAAATAATGAAATATCTAAGAGTTATTTGTGATTAAAACAATGGTGGAACTATAAATGAAAATGCCAACAATGGCAATTGCAATTTATCTTTTGCCCCTTCTAGACATACTTAACTTCTAAATATTAAGAAATTGTCACCGTGTCAACCGTAACCATTAAATTGAGTCCATTGATGCATATTGGTTCCTACACCTTTTATGAATTCTGCACTCTTATTTGATCCCTATATGTACATACATATACACATATGCATATATACTCACATGTATATAGATATACATATATACAGATTAATACACATGTTTATTCGTGTGTTTTAAGATGCTAAGTTGCTTCGTGAATCTACATGTCAGATTAGGGAACTTGATGCACACATTAAATGGGAAGAGATTGAGAACAGTAGTCATCTGGCGAAGATGGATAAGGAATCAATAAAGTCAATGAGGTCATTTAAGAAGGCTATAATCAGACGCAAGTCTTCAGAAGGTGGTGGTGGTGTAAAATATCTTCTAGATTTTGGTAAAAGAAGATTTATACCTGATACAGTTGTAAAACATGGGTCTAAGATTGACGAGTCATCATCAAGTGAAAGGAAGAAGTATTGGGTGGAGGAGCCTTATGTTCCATTGTTTCTTTTGAAACCTTTTGAAGATAAAAGAATTGCATTGAAGTCCAATAAGACTAGTAGCAGTCTTCCGGTTAGCACTAGAGTTGTGAAGAACATCTCAAAGAAGGATGTCTTTTCCTACCTTTTCTCTAAAGCCGAAAAACCTGAGAATCATCTGTGTGGCCACTGCAATAAGGATGTTCTTATCAGGTACTTTGTTGTAGTACTGTAGACGCATTTACTATAAATGTGTCAAACTACTTCCTTATGAGCAGGTCGATTGGGGTCGTATTTATTTTAAATGGGTCATATAAACATTTATCTATAAGGGGAACTGGTTAAAAGTTGTCGAAACTCTCATTTTAATACTATATAGTTTATTAAAAGATTTAAATTACTCTTACAACATGTGAAAAGTTGTCAAAAAGTAATTATGGTGCACCCAACTCCTGGTCCATTCAACCTACTCAACCTGTCTGAACTGCCTATCTTGCCATCTCTAGGCTTATCTACCAAAGGCAAAACTTCAAATAACATTGATATCTGACCTTTGTTTGATTCTCTCCTTTTCCACAATAAGTTTTGAAGTGATATTTGGATGCCCATCAAGTAGAATCCTTCAAGAATTCATATATATATGAAATAAAAAGGAATACATAATCTTGCTTATTTGTTTGAAACGGAATATTAAATCATCTTGTTTGATCTTAAAAGCATGAGATTAAAAAAAAAAATTGAACCCTCGTACAATTATAAAAGACCAACATCGACTTATAATAGCAAGTACTATAGTCGTAAAACATATAATGATTCATGAATTGCAGTTTGTTTTCCTTCTATGCATGGGAACTTTAAGACTTGGGGGTGTTTGGATGTCTGTTTAAACTGGTTATTGAGTTGAGTTTCTGGGGAAAAAAGTGAATACGATGTTTTGATTATTTTGGGGTCAAAATAATCCAATTTTGGAGAAGTAGGTATGAAATTACTATAAGAAAACTGATTCTTGAGATAAATTTAAATTTACTTACCTATCCTTTGCTCTAATTGGCTTATTATTTAACTATGGAATTCTTTATTACAAGTTGCAATCAGTTGTAAAATGCACATCTGAACACCCCTTTGCAATGGCATGAAAAAACATTTACTATTGCAGTTGGATTAAATCTTTTTCTTTCAATACATATTTGGAAATGTAATTTGATATTTACAGATTCATCAATTAACATTTCCATCTTCTGGGTCAACATCTTTGGACAGAATATACCACAATCATCATTAGCATGATATGCATAACTTGGCTATGGATTTTCATTTTTCTCTTTCTACCTCTTTGTGGATCTATATATGAAAACTGAGACATGTCATACTAAATTATCATTCCATGTGCCTTAAGATGTTTGAAAAAGGTTATGATAATACGACAAGATGTTTCTTGTGCTCATAGACGTGTTATAGCATATTCAAATGTAGACTTTTGATCCTTTTTTATTCTTGTTAAGGCTTGATTATTCTTTGTTTACAAATTAAGATGGAAGGCTCAGTTATCTTATGATATCACATAATGCAAATGTAGACTTTTGATCCTTTTTTATTCCTTTTAAGGCGTAATTTTCTTTGTTTACAAATTAAGATGGCAGGTTGAGTTATAATATTTCCTGTACGTTTTAGAAAGATAATCATGATGCATTTGATTTTCTAGAACATATTTTTGTTTATGCATGATTAAAGTTGATATGTTTATTACAGTCTAATAGGTAGCTCATTGGGACTTAGGGTTTTGCTTAGCTTGCGTACCCTTTTCTATATGAATTTTGTACGTCTGTGTTTATGTATGAATTTTGTGCAACTTGGTTTTCATACTTGCTTCAACATGTGGTTGTAACCATGCCTCTTGTATTCTTTCCTTCACAGTTGGGCTAATTTCATCTTTTTTTCTTTTATGTTGTTAATGCAGGGACGCTGTTAGCTGTCAATATTGTGAAGGTATATATTTTCTACGCTACTGTTTTTGTTTCCAGTAAGGGTTATACATTTTTAAACTCCCTACCTTCATATATTTTTGTGTTGTTTGTAAGGAACATATGGCATAACATCCTATCATGAACCCATATAGCCTACTAAATGCATACCAAATACTAAATTGGTGATATTCAATGACATGAATGGAAGAATATATTCGCCATACCAACACACACACACACACACGGACATACAAGCTCATACACACACAAACCTATATATGGTGAGGTTCATTACGGAACATAATTATTGAGAGAACTAAAAGGACAACATAACCTTGCATAACTTTTTGATAAGTGGCTCATGTTTTTCTTATTTTTATACTTCTTAAATACATATATGTATGTTCTCATGAAACTTATTTCTTCATATGCTTTTAAATGTTTATTTTTATCTACACACATGCATGTTATGTGTAGCTAACTTAACGTGCACATAAGTTGCACAAGTGTAGGTTATATATATAAACGAAATCTATTTATCTATATATACTTATCTGAATTTCATGAGAAAATAAACCTTCTATTTGTTATCATTTTCTTTATATTTTAAAATTTTGTAAGATTCAAAAAACGAATGATCTATTTTGTACTCTATGCTCTTGCAATATTTATATATGTACACACATGTATATAAGCATATAGATGTAGAGAAAGTTCAAATAAAACCTTTTGTGTGTGTGTGTGTGTGTGTGTCTAAGAAGATTAACAAAGAAGTTTAGCCACTCCTACCCCTGGTCAAAATAACTTCAATTGAATTCATTCTAGTGACGTCAGATCTGCTCAGGATACTTTGCCATCTTATCTTTTAGGGTTTAGCATTAAGGCTTAGAGTTCGGTTCCGACGCCGTTGGATTGAGTTGAATAGGAGTTTGTTTAACCTAGATTAAGGGGGCTAAAAATTCTTCTTAGCCTTTTTAGACAAAAAGTAGTTTTTAGTTTAATCTCCTCCTATATATATATATGCATATATGTATTGTGCATACACGCACATCACATAACGTTTAAGATATGTATTAAGATAATATGGCATTGATAGTGTTTTACTTAAATGCACATATGCATTTACCATTATATGCACAAGTATATGTACATGTGCACAGTTTTATATCCTTCTAAGAGAAATCAGGAGAGAGGAGATAAAATTTAAGAAATAGGGGGGGAGATTAATAAACCATTATTAACTATTTAATATTTGTTTATTCAACCCATTTAATACATGAGTTTCTATAAACGGTCTTGGAAAGAGGTGGCTGTATATAGTCGAAGGTAAGGGCGAAGGGGATTGGCATTATTGGAAAAAAAGTAATTAAAATGCATAATATTCACCTGGAGCGTTTTTTACATTAGCATATCATGTATAAACTTTCTTAGACCATTTATCTTGTTCCATTTCTTTGACCTATTAATCAAAGAAGCAAATGTGTGACCTAGTTTTTGAAAATCATGACTCACAGACTGGATTAGTTTCTCCATCAATCACTGGGTTTAGTGTACTAGTGTTGATCTGCATTTACTAGTAGGTAATATGTGATAGATGAATGATGAATCTTTTAATTGTCAATGAAGTGCCATACTTTTTATACAATTTATAAGAAGCCATTTCCATTCTTCTAATTGATTTATGATGCAGGCTTTTTTCATAAAAGACATGCGAGGATGGGAAGTGAAGGTGTGTATACATGCCACAAATGCCATGTTGGTGACACCGTGAAGGCTGTGGGCTCCAAGAAGGGGAAATTACGTTCTCGTAGGACCAAAAAAGTAACAAAAAAGGGTGGTAAAGGAAAGCAATTGTTGAAACCGCAGGCGAAGAGTAAAGGTTTTGCTGTACCTCTAAGACGATCTGCTCGCACTGCTAAAATTGTAAAACTGCAAAGTAAAAATAAGCCAGTGAAGAAGAAAAAGAAACAATCTAAATCTGGTTGCATTAAAAAGAAGTTGAAGTCTGCGAATGAAATGGAAAAACCGAAAGGTAAACGTGGACGACCACGAAAAATCAACAAGCAAAGTTTTCAAAAGAAGAGATCACCTGTGGTGTACTCTACATATTGGCTAAATGGTCTCCTATTATCCAGAAAGTGTGATGATGAACGATCTACAGATTTTAGGTCCAAGAATCATATTCAACGGTTGGATTCCATCCCTGATGAACCTCCTAAATGTTCTCTTTGTCATGAATCAGAATTCAAATCATCATTGAATTATATTAGTTGCGACATCTGCAAAGGTATTATCTTCTTGTTTGCTATTATGTAGATGTAGTGAATATGGGATGGGACAGGTTGGAATAAATTGAAGCACTTTTTGTCCAAATCTTGTATTCATCATTCATATGATTACAAAATCTTTTGTGCAGCTGTGGACCTGCATTTCTTTTGAGAAATTGGGTTTTAATACTGGTTCACCAGTTAGAGATAAAACATAACCCGGATCGAATGGGTAGTAATTGCCACCTCTAATGGGGCACTATGTAAATGTACTTCATTATGCAAGGTTTCTGATTATTTTTTGAATTTCTTTCAGACTGGTTCCATGGAGATGCTTTTGGGCTTAAAGATGAACACATAGGGGTTGTAATTGGCTTCAAGTGCCATAAGTGTCGTGAGAGGCCCTCGCCCGTATGCCCCCAGTTAAATACCGTACTCGCTGAACCAAAATTCGATAAACAGAAAAACGATAAAGGAACTCAGTGTGCTACTGCTGATGTATCATGTGCAACTGTACTTTTGGAGCAGAAACCTGTTGACACTCTTGAAGAACAACAAAGAGACTTGTTAAATGGTGGGGCTTCTCCTGATGCAGAACCTGTGTCTGGTTCTGAAGAAGACCTTGCACAAAACAGGCCTGATTTAGGGCCAACAGATGCGTTGCCATTGATTGAAACGGAAAAAGGAAGTTCTTTAACACATAGTGAATCTTGTGTGGTGGTTGCAGAAAATGGTTCTTTGAATGTGAATACAGGTCTTGTTGATTGATTGGAACTGCAGAGAAGAAGTGTTGAGTTGGTCGATTAACGAGTTGAGTCTATGGATTAGATTAGTTAGCATTTAACATGGAACCCATATGCTGCTAACGAAATGATGCTGACTGCTATGGGTTGATTTATCCTTGCTATTCTTACATTGAGCTTTTAGAAAACACCAAATGATCAAACAATCAAACTGGTTTTTAGATGGGCACCATGGTCATCTGCATTTTACTCAGTTCAGATTGTAGTCTTTACTTGGTTGTCTTTTTCTTTTTTATTTTTCTAATGTGCAGTGCATATTCCCCGTTCTCTGCATCCCTAATAATTCATGGCCAAAGGTAATCCAACGGGTTGGGTCACTTTTAAATGATCAAAACAGTTGTCTGGTTCACTTTAGAGCATTTATGGTGGAGTCTTTAAATATATGTGAGTGTGTTTTTTATATTATATGAAATGGTTTTGAGTGGTTGTGAGTGAATGAGAGAAAATGTTACTGTCTATCGGTATATTTGAGAAATCACTATTCAATCCGTATAAATTTTTTAATATTTTTGAAAGTGATGGTGAGTGAATGAGAGAAAAAAATAATGATAAGGGTATAAAAAATACTATTTAATTGAAAAAGAAAAAGAAAATGTAGTGATTTTTAGTGTAAATAGATCGATAAAGATAAGTAATTTACTATGAATGCTTTTAGACACTTTTGGTCCTGAGAATCTGCGTATTTTCTAAATATTAGTTGTCACCATTCTTTAAATTATGTTTTTAGTAATAACAAAAGATGATATAGATGGTTATATATTTTGAATAATTCTAGTTACGGCGTTGGAGTTTCATAGTTAAATTTACCACCGATGGTAAGTAAATATACTTTTGAGGAAATATACGGATGGTCCTAGTGATTTGAGTTAAACTTTGAACTTGGTGCCTAAGTTTTAATTTTTACAGATATAGTCCTTAACAACCACATTTACTTTCATCCATGGTCCAAAAAGTTAACACTGGTTAACTTTTTTATTAATTTCACATAAATTTACCCCTTTATCCTTATTTTTAGAAATTTAAATTAAAATAAATATCATCTTTGTTAATTCATTGAGGATTTAAAGACTAAGATGATCAGATGATCAGAGAACCTATGTCGTACTCGGAGAGGCAAGTATTGAACATCGTAGGTAGCACTAGCAAACTCAAGCCACTCAAGGATATAGAATGCTGGATATAGTTTGATTAAGGCAAAATCAGATACCGGTGCAAATTAATAATGAAGACTAATTACAAATGAGGGAAACAACTGGTTTTGATTTTCATCAACTATGGTTGTGACTTGTGAGGGATGACGATTGTTGTAAACGAGTCGCTGGGAACGGTCACCGTCCATCACCGAAAACACTAACCCGAACCATATGATCAGCAAAGTGTTAATGGACCCTAAATGAATTAACAAGATCACCAAAAAATATGAGAAGAATAGGATGAAGTATGAACAAAGAACCCAATTATCTGATGGTGATTTTGCAATAGTGGCTCCTTCACAAACTGAATGCATAAATAATCTTTTTTACAAGCTCAATTTTGGGCATAGCAAAGGAAAAAAAGAAAAAGATGTAGTATTGACCATGGCTTTGAATAAATATCAAACTGACGTAGCAAAGCAAACAAGATAGGGAATACGAAGAAAATCCAACATAACAAGTACCATAATCAGCATACTTAACTAACAATTACAAGAATGCACAAATCGAATTTAACATAACTATTATTCTTCACATTAAAAACAAGATAATTAGAACCAAAACCATCACATCAAGCTTCATCAGAGAAAAAATCACTGAACCAAAAGATGAACCTTGATGATTACTTCCTGAAGGCTCGATTGGGTTATTGGGTTTCATTTAAACTTGATTCAAACACTTTCGATTGATGTAAACCTATATCAATAAATCGTTTCACAAACGGAGTTAAAAAAGACCTTGTTTGACATATTAATTGCACTGGATTAATCAACTGGGTGGTCGTTATTCAGTTGGGGTCGAGGGTGGTGGTGGTGGTTCCCGTTCACTGTTGGTCGTGGATTTATGGGGATCAAATGTGTAAAAATTACTTCAGTTATGCAAAAGAGAGAGAAGGAAAACAGTGGAATTGGGGTGGGTGGTTTATGGTAGGGATTGTATATTGTATGTTTATTGTTTTAATTTTAAATTACAAAATTACTTATCTCCCCTTAAAGTTAACATAGTAATTGAACATTGTCGAGTTTTTAACCAAAATGATGTAGTTAAAAATTTTATTTATAAAAATAGTATAGTTAAAAAAGTATTTATCAAATTAGTGTAATTTGAGACTTTCTTATTTTCTCACTTTTATTTTCATTTATTGCTTTACAAATTTTTTTTAAATGTTTTCTTAGTTCTTATAGAGATTATATCTTTAAAATTTTAAAATGTTTCAAAATAGATTTCTTTTTAGTTTTCTAAAAAAGTTATTAACTTCTTTCAACATGGTTTATACAAACGTTATTTAATGTTGGGTGTATTAACATATAATACTTTTTATTTTGTTTAGCTTTTTAAGTCGAATTTTTTTTCTTTAAGTTATATTTAATAGAAACTAGAATAATAAAAACTCAAGAATACTGAAACCAATCCAACCTTTGGTACCCTTAAAAAACCAAGAGATAGAAACAACAAAAATATTAAAGATAAATTTCAAACAATTCAAAACCTATAAAATAGGTCTGCATGTGATAACTTTTTTGTAATTACTTAAATTATGGGATTAAACCCAAGGGTGCCTTCACACCATCGTTGAGTTTAGATCGGTCAGGATCCAATGGGTCATGATTTCGATCACCGTTTTTGGTGTGTTGCATCGTTGTAGTCTTAAAGAACGTTTGTATAAAAGCCTACCAATATCATTCTAGATTTTCAAACATTGATTATGATCATACTCTGGTCGTTATTTTAAAGTATTAACATTTTTGGTCGGAGGCTATTAAACATGTGACTCTATTCATTTTTAATATATCATATAATAATAGAGGACTATAACATTTGTAAAAAGTGCAACTTTTATCATTGTTAAATAGTAAAAAAATGATAAAATTAGAGTTTCAAAGCAAAATTAGACTATCCTAGTTAAGAACCATGCAAATGTAAAAAAAAATTAAATATAAAAAATAAAAAAAATAAAAAGAATAAAAAAAAATTGGATACACGAGTTGTTTATCCCCGACGTTTATATTCATCAATTTTAAGTTTAAAATGGTTTAATTTACATTTAAAAAAGATGGTTTAAATATGTTTTTAAGAAGCCAATGAGAGTAGGAGTGAGAAATAATAAAATCTTAAAACTACACCATTTTGTTAAATATTTTTATAACTACACCATTTTGGTAAATAAGTTTTCTATTTACACCATTTTGGAAAAAAACTCGAATATTGTCAAATCCAAAGACCATTGATAAGTAAGGAGTGCAAATTGGGATCAAATGCATAAAAATTAAAGTTAGGATCAAATCCAAAGTTTAACTCAAACCACAAGAACCATTCATGTAGTTTACTCTATATTTTTAAATCTAAACAAACAAGATATAAAGTGGTCACTTAAATAACCTTTTTAGTCTACCGGTCCATTGGTTATATTCTTGTTTCACTCTACTCCAACCTTACAACGCCATCCATCCTTGAACTTTTTTTTATGAAAAAACTAAAATAAAATTGATTATTTAACTTAATTAAGAAATAAAAAAATAATAATAAACCCGCTCTTACCTCGCTCTAACCTCACTCTATATACTCACTCTTTCTGCTATCTTAATGCCGACCATGAGAACACTAAAGCCATTGGAAAAAATGGCGGTTTCAAGCAAAGATGCATGAGTTCATCAAGAATGCTCAAGAAACTGTTGATTTTCCCTTTGGTCTGGTTTCAAAAAGTAGGAGAGTAAAAAATTTTACTAGTTTTCAATAAGATAAAATTCAAGGCCCCTTCTTTGGTTTCAATTTATAGCAAGATTCAAGCTTTTAAGTCAAGAAATGATGACCCAAAACTATCATGAAGAATCTCATTATAGTTACTTCACAAAAGTCAAAAAAGTTAACAGATAAACAGTGCTAAACTAATTATATTTTTAACAGTTTTAAACTAATTACTATTTTAGTTTTATCCAAACACCACTATTACTATTGCCACCCATCCACTACCCTAACAAACTGGGTTTTTCAAGAAATTAACATCAACCATCTATAACTTAAATCTATAACCTAAATAGGTGTCTTCAAGTTAAATTCAACTCTGAATCACATCAAGCATCTATTAATTAAAGTTATTCTTAACTGATTTGCTGCTATTTTGCTACTATTATAATGTTACTATTGCAAGTAAATTCCATTAATTGAACATAAGCTCCTAGTGGTGGTTATGTTGACCCTGTGTGATGAAAGTGCAGAGATCAAGGGTTGGGGGTTGATTGATTGGCAACAAGGGGGTGTTTATGTAAAAAGAACTTTTTTTGCCAGCATTCTTATCAATACCTTAATTCTTTGAGCATAAGTATGTTGATTGTAGGATAGGTGTTATGAATTAACAAGACTTTTCCATTTGATCAGTAGTTAAAAATGAGGAATATAAATTAACTACTTACTAACAAACCCAAATACTTTGAGTAAAGCTAAGTTCACAAGTTGTTCTTTTAAAGTATTCACTTGATTAATCAAAACTAAGTACAAAGAGTTACAATCAGTAGATACAAAAGTGGCTTAACAAGTATAAGGGTTTTATACTATAACATATAAACAATAAGAATAAACTATTCTATGTTTAGAATGTATAGTAAGACAGACAATCGGCACATAAGAGTTAAGCAGCTTCAGTACTATGTTGTCTCCAAAAGGTGGAACACAACAACCGTCGGTACAAACAGTCGTGTCTTGTGTAACAGTTGATCAACAGCTCATGGAGTTCAGTGCTGATCAAAAGCAGTCGATTATACTGATTGGTAGTCATTTGCATATGCTGAATTGTAGTTGATTCAGCACTTGACAAGATTCGGTAGTTGACAGTCATTGCTGAATTTTTGAGTTTTCGGTAGATTCATCCTCTTCATGGATCAACAAATTCCCCCTAAGATGATGCTACCAAAACTCTATCTTCATCCTTCTAGCATCCTGATGAGTAATAGTTCATAGATGTATCCTCTTCTGTCTCTTGAGGGGTTTTCAAGAGGTCATTTGACCAAGTACTTCATGTTGTGCTGAGATAGTCTAAAGAGGTTATACTCCTTGACTTCAGTTTTTTCGGCACCAGCATACGTCAGACAGAAAGTGTTGGTTGAGGAATTTTAGCTCCAATATGTGATTGGGTCATGAATGCTCAAAGGAGTCACATGCAGAACATCTTTTTCTTTGTCTCCGCCTTGTTTTGCTTCAACCTTGTTTTCAAACTTTATTTTCAGAATGGAGGCCATGGATTTGTACTTGTCTGGTATGCCTTCATACTCTGAGATCAAAGTGAACATCCTCTTTAATTCTACAAGGTTGATGTTCAGAACTTCTAGCTCAGTCAGAAAAAGAGGCTTAGACTTATTCTTTCTTTCATTAAAGAATCTCTCAGCTTTCAAGTCATACCCCTATTTGATAATGGTTGTACCATCACCTTTTGAGTCTTCATCTTCCTCTAATTCTAAGAGTTTTTCTTCTTGCTCTAGAGTGTCTAAGTCTTGTCTTACTCTTTCAGCAGCAGTGGTGATGATCACTTTATCTGCCAAATCATCAGACTGGCTTTAGGTTAGAGATTCAGCTATTTTAGGAGCTTGTTGGACTGTTGGAGAAGCATGCTCAGCAGTTTGAGTAGGTTGAGAAGTAGTAGTAGGTGTTATGGTTGAGTGCTAGGAACAGGTTTGACAGATGGGGTGCCTTTAACAGCTTCAGACTCTTGCATTTTTCTTCTTTGTTCTGAAGCCTGCCTTGACTTTTCTAGATGTGATTTGTAAATTCTCATCAACACCTTTTCCACTTCCTTTGCCTCAAAATCATTGCTGGGGTTCCTTAGCCTCAATCTGGTTAGGTTAGCTATCATAAACATGTTAAAGCACACAATTTGGTTTCTTGAGTAAGCTACCCTCCCAGCTACTAATCTAGTTATGAAGTAGGTTTCTTTCTTCTGGTCATATTCCCATTCCACTATTGTATCATAAGCTGATAGTGGAGTTTCTTAGATCTCTTCACCAGCATTAGTTTTGACTAAGGACAATACTTTTTGCAGCAACATTTTGGATTTCTCATTCTTACATAAAAAAAATGCTAAAGTACTTAACAGTTTGCTCTAGGATGTCAAGGGGCAGATTAAGAACTTTATTTTCATGGTCATAGTACATGATCTCTCTATTTGCCCTCTTGACAACAAATTTCTTCATCTGTAAGACATACCCAACACTCAAGACTTCGGTTCCTTTAATTATCTTCTCCTCTACTTTTGTGTCAATAACTGTTTCCTTTACAGCCTTTTTAGGCATAATTTTATTTATAAAAAGGATTGAGCAGATTGGCTGATTGTCATCAGTGGTGGTAGATTCATAGTCAGGAGGAGCTGAAGGTTCAATCAGGACATAGGAAGACCTCTAAACAGTTTTCTTTTTTCTGGTTTGCTTTCTTTCCTATTGCTCTGTAGCTTCTTCAAACTTTAGGAGCTCACCAGCTGCAACCTTCTGTATGATTCCTCTAAATATCAAATCAAGAGTAGACATACTCATTGGTCCTACTTGTTTACAAGAGAATCCATAGTATTTTAGGAACATCTTCATCTGTTGCTTAACTCTGAACTCTTGCTTGACCTTTTCTTCTTGCTTCCTCCTGATTCAACTCTCCTTCTTCTAGCCAACTCTGTTAATTTCTCTATTTTAGCATGAGTTGCAGCTATCAGTTTTGATTTTATCTCAGCAGTACTCCATTCCATGACCTTATTGAAATTGAATCCTTACAACTCAAGTTGAGCTGCTAGAAGACATTCTCTTGATCTTTCTTATCTATTTTTGAGTGGAGGCCATTGGTGTAGATTTGGTAGTTATGGACAATGGAGCTTGCTGAGTGGTTGCCCTTTTAGTGCTTTCGGCAGTTAGCCTAGATAACTTAGATGGCACTCTTTTGACAACTTTGGAGTTTGGTTTAGGTGGAGCTGTTGGTGTTATTTAGCTAGGTTCTCCACCAAGGTTGAATCCTCTTATTGAAGTTCTTGTAGCTCTAGATTACTTTCCACTTATAATTAAGGCAATGATGTTCTTTTTATAGAAGATTTTTGAGCTCTGACTGCCTTCAGTTCTACAATTTCTTCATCAACCTTTTATGGGAACAACACCACCTTGTTAGTCATCAAAATCTATCCTTTATTTTCTAAGACTCTAATTCAACTTCTTCTTTAGTAGTCGTAGGTCTTTTACCTTTGTTTGAGATAGAGATTGTAGTAGTTCTGACTGCTGAAGATCTAGTAGTTACACCTGATGCCTCACCAGCTAACTTGGGATCATCGTTTTCTGACCTCTCTCAACATCCTTGGTGACTTCTGGGTCATCTGTTTCCACATTCAACTCAGAGTTAACTGGGGTTTCAGTTCCAACATCCGATTGACCAAATATTACCTTAGTTGATTTTTTGAGTTCAGACTCAGGTGTGTCCTTGTGTTGTTTTTAAAGTTGGGTTAGTTCAGCTTTAAGAGTCATCCCATGCCTTTTCATGTCATCTTCCATGATATATTGTAGGAACCTCTGAGGTTAAGAGGCTGATGCAACCAAAGGATCAATCAAAAGATGCCAAAACAACCAGGTCTTCCAACATGCACTAAGGAAAAAAGAAGAACTAACTTCGGAAGCTTTACACATACAAAGAAGAATGCCAAGTGTGAAATCTTCCGAAGGATAAGTTCTGAAGAAAATGATAAGGAAGCTTTACACTAAGTGTCAAGTCTTCTGAAGCCAAAGACTCAACTCTTCCAAAGTATAAAGATGAAGTCTTCCGAAGCTCTCAAGACAAAGTCTTTCGAAGCTGAATAAATACAAGACTGATTTACCTTTAGAAGAGAGAGAAAAGTCACCTTTTCTATCAACTTTATCATAAAGCAACCACCTGTCCGCTTCCCACTCTGGTGGTTCACCAACTATCATCAGTTGATGAAACTCCCATGCTTTATGATAAAGTAGATAAGGTCTTTGTCTGCAAGTTTTTGTATTTGTTTCTTTTTGGAATTTTGTAGTAGAAAAGTCAAGTGAGCTATGGCCTGTCATAGTCACTAGTCAAAAGGCAATCTGTCTTTTGACTTTAGGCTGATCTTGTTGTCTAGATTAGTCACTTTCCAACTGTCTTTTGTAAATTGACGGTTGTAGGATTAGTATAAAGAGTCTAAGGTTCTTGTATTTGATATGGGTGCAAACACTTGTAATAGAACTTGAGAAGCAATATACTACTTCCTTGAAAACTTATATCTTGTGTTCTTGTTCTTTACTTACTTGTGTTGTGCATTGCATCATCTGTTAAAGCTCTTAGTTCCCTATTTGAACTGTTAAGTGATATTAATATCCTCCTAAGTGTGTTAACTAAGTGTTAAGAATCCTCTAACGGTCCTGCATTTGGTATCAGAGCATTCAGGCTCTTGTTTGCAAGATCTCACCATCTTCAAAACCTCTTAGTAACACACATCACTTAACTCTTCAAATGGCAGCTGATATGGAAACTGGAACCATGACAAAATCCCCATTGATCACTCATGAGGATTTTGACACTCGATGTCAAAGAATGGAAGGCTTTATCAAGTCTCAAGATTCCAGGATGTGGGAGTCTGTTGTCAACGGACCTCATGTACCATGCACCACTTCAGCTGCTGCTAGGGGTGGCATGATACCAAAGGAGAAGGCTAATTTTTCTGATGAAGACTGGAAAAGAATTGATGTTGATCAGAAAGCTATGACAGCCCTCCAAACTACTCTTCCAAACTTCATCTACAGAGGTTTCAAGAAGTGCAAGACCGCCAAACAGCTATGGGATGCACTGAAACTCATGTATGAGGGTTCAAATGAAGCCAAGGAGAACAAGAAAGATCTCCTAAAGCAGCAGTTTGAAAATTTCACCTTCAAAACAGGTGAGACCATGACTCAACAATACTTCAGGTATGTTGAGATTATGGATACTCTGGCTGATGTTGGAGTGACCATTGAAAACAGGGATATTGTAAGAAAGTTCATGTCCTCTCTTCCAAGACAATAGACACACTATTGTGTGGTCATTAAAAGGAATGAAAATCTCAAGACCCTCACTCTCACTGAGCTATATGGGATACTCAGTGGATACCAGATGGAAATGAACATGCAAAATTCATCTGGTAACTCCAACACTCACCAGAGTTCTGCCCTTCATGTGGTTGAGAGGGATAGCAGAGAACCACAACATCATCTCATCTGCTACCCTGAGACTTCACAAAAGGGACCTTTCATCACCTTCCCGGACACACCCAGAGAGAGCTACATCCAAGGAAGTCCCTTCCAAGAGACAAGCTCTTCTCAAGCTTTTGTTTCCACTGATGAAAGTTCAGGCAACTTTATCTTTATTCTTAAAGACCTAGACTGTATCCATCCAGATGATCTGGAATATATGGAGATAGTTTAGCTGATGGCTCTTCTTACTCATAAAGCCCATAAGTTCTACAAGAGGACTGGGAGAAGGTTTCCTAGCAATGCTGCCAGTAGCAAGTTCGGGCTGGACAAGAGCAAAGTCAAGTGTTACAATTGTAACCAGATAGGACACTTTGCTAGAGAATGCAAGGCACCCAAGTCTAATGGTGGCCAAGCTTCTTCCAGGCCAAACTACACTAAAGGAGGGCACCAGAATGAGAAGCCAAGACAGCAAGCTGCGGTTGCTGTTGAAGAAGGAGGCTTTGACTAGAGTTTTCAAGCTGAAGATGCATCTCCAAACCAAGCACTCATGGCTGATCATGATGAAGCTAAGGTACTTGAACATCTTTGCTCTCCTGAATGTATTGCTAAAGTTAATAGATACAGGTCCTACAAATTGGAAATGAGATCTGACATTGAGTCTTTGAATATTTTAAAAGTTGATTTTAAAAGAGCTGAAAATGACTATAAACTTAAAATAAAAGATCTAGAGAAAATATTTTCAACTCTTAAACATGAGCAAACAAATTACAGGACTCAAATTAAGGATCTCATTACCAAGTTGACTGAATGCCAGGCTGAGCTTGTGATCAGCAAAGCCAGGGCAGAAAAATGTGTTCTTGAAGAGGAAACCTTCAAGAACATGATATCCTCATCTCTACATGCAAAAGTGTGTTATCAGAACAAGCAGGGACTGGTCTCTAGTGAGATAGCTCCTCCACACTCTCTACTATCAGTTAGATCTCCAAGGTGTGAAACTGGTCAAGATGAGCTTCCATCCATAGACCCCAGTGATGAAGAGGATGAAGAGGAGAAGGTGAGGGATGACTCTGAGGTGAGTGAAGAGAGTCAATCTAAAAAGGGTCACCATGCTCCTAAGGAGGAAAAAGAAGCTGGTTTGAGCAAGACCAAGAGAAAGAACTTGACCAGAAGAGCAAAAAGAAGATCAAGAAAAGCTCAAGAGGTCAAGACCACCTTTGATCCCAAACAAAAACAAGTATTTGTCTCTGCAGGGTTCAAGGTGATAAAAGTTGAAGATCTTGTTAAGAATTCAAGTACCAAGAGTTCTACTTCAGCTTTAATTCACTCCAGCAACAACAAGAAGAAGACTGATAAACTGTGTGTCACTGCTGCACAGCCTGAATCACCCATCTCTAATAGCAAGCCTATCCCTAAAAAGCTTGATGTATCATCTGAAAAGATGAAAAAGGAGAAGGGAAGTGTTAATATCAGTCCTCTTCAGACAAGAAGATTCCTAGAAAGAAGCAAATGATCTGTGTCATGTGTGATAGTATCTCTCATTTGGCTAACGATTGTATCTACAATCCTAAAGGTACTGTCCACTTGATAAAAGAGAAGACTTCTAGGAAGAAGAAAGAACAACAAGCTTCGGAAGGAAAATCTGTTTCCTTCGGAAGCTCCAAAATAAAGAAGAAGGCAAAGAAGAAATTGCCTTCGGAAGAAAAGTTGGTCTCGGAAGAAAGGAATGCTTCCGAAGCACTAAAGCTTGCTGCAGTGAAAGCAAAATCTTCCAAAGGATCTGTCTCAAAAGCTTCCGAAGCCACAAAAGCTTCCGAAGTAGTTAAGGTCAAGCCTAAACTTCCAAAGGTGGTGTGGAAGATGAAGGAAGATCTTGAGATTGGAAGTTCTTCTGCAGCAACATCAAATGATCCTTTAAGCTTGAAATTGGATCATTTACTGTTCCATTGCCTTCATCTGAACTTAATAAGCCCAAGACCAAAGAGGCTTGGGTTTCCAAATATAACTAAATCATCTCTTTTTGTGTAGGGACAGCTAAAGACCAGCAAAATTGTCTGGATTATTGATAGCGGCTGCTCCAGGCACATAACTGGCAATGAGTCCTTGCTTCAACACTTTGAAAGATTTGATGGGGGACCAGTTGCTTTTGGTGGAGATGCAGGAGGTTACATTACTGGCCCGGGCAAGGTTACAAATGGTAAGCTCAGCATTGAGAAGGTAAACTTTGTCAAGGAGCTGGGATACAATCTTCTGAGTGTGTCTTAATTTTGTGACCAAAAACATCACATGCTCTTTACTGAGCATGAGTGCATTGTTCTCAAGCCTGGGGTTGACATTCCTCAGGAGCATATTTTGCTCAGAGCTCCCAGGAGAGGGAACATGTACAAGATGGATTTGCATGAAACCACTCCCTCTGGAGAAGTGTCTTGCTTTCTGTCTAAAGCAAATAGTGATGAGTCTTTCCTTTGGCATAAAAGAATGTGCCATGTAAACTTTAAAAACATGAATAAACTGATTAAGAATGATTTGGTAACTGGAATGCCAAAGAAAGAGTTTACAAGTGATGACCACTGTGTTGCATGCCTGAAAGGTAAACAACACAAAGTGTCTCACAAGCCAAAGGAAGTGAACTCTATCACTACTCCCCTACACTTGTTACATATGGATCTATTTGGCCCCACCAGTGTAATGAGTCTAGGAAGGACCTCATACTGTTTGGGGATCACAGATGACTTCACAAGATTTACTTGGGTATTCTTCCTTAGAACTAAGGATGAGACCCCTGAAATCTTGAAAAGTTTCATTCTGAGAATTAAGAATCAATCTGATCACAAGGTCAAGATCATAAGATGTGATCAAGGAAAAAAATTTATAAACCAAATCCATGATGCATTTTATGATGAAAAGGGTATATCAAAACAATATAGTGCCCCCAGGACTCCTCAGCAAAACGGTGTTGTGAGAGAAGAAACAGGACACTTATTGAAGCTGCAAGAACCATGTTGTCTGACTCTAAACTGCCCATCACCTTCTGGGCAGAGGCTGTTAACACAGCCTGCTATATGCAGAATAGAGTTTTGGTAGTTAAGACTCATAGTAAGACTCCTTATGAACTATGGCACAAAGGGAGACCATTTATTGGTTTTCTCAGAACATTTGGATGTCCTTGCACCATCTTGAATACCAAATATCAAACAGCTAAGTTTGCTGAGAAATTAGATGATGGATATTTTATTGGATACTCTTCTTAAGTTAAGGCTTACAGAGTATACAATCTCAGAACTAGAATCATTGAAGAGTCAGCCAATGTAACTTTCAATGAACACACACCCTGTGTGAAAGGTTCTGGTTTGGATTGGCTCTTTGATCTTGATTTAGTTACCAACTGTTTTAACAAATCTTGTGAGAATGTTTCAGGATCTATGGATAACAGGTCAACAGAAGATCCTGACCCAAGATTTGAGCTGAGAAGACCAAACAAGAAGACTACTTCAGCTCCAATGGTGACTAACCCTGTCATAGAGGCTCCAATCAACACAATCATGACAAATACTGCTGATTCAACTGAATTACCCTCAAAGTCTAGTTCAGAGGCTCAGAATTCAGGAGAAGGAACCTCCAATGCAGGAAGAACTGGTGATGGTGATAGTGATCAAGAATTTCTTGATGCTGATAACCACTCCATTGAAGACAACATCAATGATGTCACACACTCATTGGATTAAGTTTCTCTTGATAAGTGTGCTGATGTGGTGGGGGACTCTTCTTTGCTAGATCAAAATTTCTCTAATCTTGATTTGTCCAACCAACTTGCTATGATCCCTCAACTCAGGATCCACAAGTCACATCCCACCATAAATATCATTGGAAATGTTGACTCAGGGATGAAAACAAGAGCACAAACTCATGACAGTCATGTTTGTCTACATTCTTGTTTCTTATCCCAAATTGAGCCAAAGAAAGTTGATGAGGCTCTAAAAGATGGAAGCTGGATTGAAGCAATGCAAGAAGAATTGCTTCAAATCAAAAGACAGAAGGTTTGGAACTGATGCCCTCTTCCTTAAGGGAAGACTGTTATAGGTACCAAGTGGGTTTTTAGGAATAAGAAAGATGATAGAAGGATTATTATCAAGAAAAAGACAAGACTAGTTGTCCAAGGATACACTCATGAAGAAGGAATTGACTACACTGATGTCTTTGCTCCAGTAGCTAGACTCGAAGCTGTAAGAATATTTCTGGCTAATGCTGCATCTAAGGACTTCAAGGTCTACCAACTTGATGTGAAGTGTCCCTTTCTTTATGGGGTGATTGATGAAGAAGTCTATATTAGACAACCACCTGGCTTTGCAGACCCGGATCATATTGATTATGTCTACAAGCTTGATAAAGCTCTATATGGGCTACATCAGGCTCCAAGAAAGTGGTATGAGACACTATCAACATACCTCTATCAGCATGGATACAAAAGAGGTACTATTGATGGGACTCTCTTCATCAAAGAAACAGGAAACGACACATTGCTAGTTCAAATATATGTGGATGACATCATCTTTGGTTCAACTAATCCTAAGCTCTGCACAGACTTTGAGATGCTGATGAAGAACAGATTTGAAATGAGTGCCATGGGGGAACTCAATTTTTTTCTGGGTATTCAAGTGAAGCAAGTTGAAGATGGCATCTTCATAAGTCAGTCAAAGTATGTTCAGGACATACTCATAAGATTCAAGATGACTGACTATAAGGTTGCAAAGACATTCATAGCCAGAAATCACTCCCTTGGTTCTGATCTTGAGGGAGAGTCTGTTGATAAATATCTTTACAGGGCCATGATTGGGTCACTCATGTACCTTACTGCTAGCAGGCCTGATATTATGTTTGCTACATGCATATGTGCCAGATATCAAGCCAACCCCAAGATGTCACACCTTATCACTGTCAAAAGGATTCTTAGGTATCTCAAAGGTGCTCCAAACTTAGGCCTTTGGTATCCAAAGAATTCTGACTTCAGTTTGTATGCATATACAGATAGTGATTATGGTGGTTGCAATATGACTGCAAAGTCAATCTCTGGGGGATGTCAATTTCTTGGTGGAAGGATAGTCTCCTGGCAATGCAAGAAACAATCCTGTGTGTCTGCATCAACTGCTGAAGCTGAATACATTGCTGCTGTAAGCTGCTGTGCTTAAGTGCTTTGGATTCAGAATCAGATGCTTGACTATGGATTCAACTTCAAGGAGACTCCCATCCACATAGACAACAACAGTGCTATCTCTATTACAAAGAATCCTGTGCAGCACTCAAGGACCAAACACATCAACATCAGGTATCATTTGATTAGGGATAACTTTGAAAAGGGTTTGATAAAACTAATCAAAGTTAACACAAATGAACAATATGCTGATCTGTTCACAAAGGCTTTTGATGAACAGAGATTTAAATATCTTGTATCAGCTATTGGGATGATTAACTTTGAATAGATTTTCTGAAATAACTTAATCAAATTTTTCTCCTAAAAATTATGTGTCCTAAGTTGTCTTTTAGCTCACCTCATAAGCCCAGTTCTCTTTGGAAGAAAATAAAATTTTAAACTGATATTCCTTAGAATGATAAAAAAAATTTACTTTCGGAAGAAGTGAAATTGTCTTCGGAAGAAATTTATGTCCTAAAAATCCTTCAACTTGTTTATCTAAGATTTACCTTCGGAAGAAATTCTTGAAGTATCTTCCAAAGCTTAAGTCTCTTATAAACAATTTAATGTATTTTAAGAACAAATTTCTTTCGAAAGCAATTTAGTCTCGGAAGACTTACTCATTTCTTCTAAAGTCTAAATTTTCAAAATTCTTGGGGATATCTTCCGAAGCATAATTTACCTTCGGAAGCTTTGTTTCAAATCTTTCGAAGCAACAATTGTCTTCGGAAGTTATTTTCTACTTCCAAGAAAACTAATTTTTTTTGGGCGCTCTTTTTTTTTTGAAAGTAGGACCCACATCCGGATTTCAAAGTTTATATTTTCAATTAACTTTATCTCAAATCCAGTGTATATCTTTCCAAACGGTTCTCTTTCATATCACCTCTCTCATTGATATTTAACCTAACTTACCTCCAAATTTCATCTTCTTCTACCTTCCTTCACTACAAAGCTTCCAAATGGCCAACCCTGATCGTCGTAACGACCCGGATTTCTCCATGCACCTGCATAGGCAACACAACCAAGTTGCTCTGTTAGACCCTGAGAAGGATCCAAGCTTCTCAGATGTTTGTAGGTTTCTTTCTTTGTCTCATTACTACACCTCCCTTACAATCGATCCTCCTCTCTATGAGGATCAATTGCTTGAGTTCTGGCGGACCTGTCAAGAGGTTACCATGGACGAGGAGAAGGCACTGTCTACCACAGTGCAGGGGAGGTCACTGTTTATTACTCCAGCCATCATAAACACCCATCTTCAGCTGGATGATGAGGAAGGTGAAATGTGCTTCCCAAAGACTGCTGTAAACCATTCCTTTGAGCAGATAGGATATGAAGGAGACTTCACAGTCAAGACCTTCAAGAAGGGGAGGGTCTTATACCAACGAAAATACCTCCTCCATGGTTTTATCCACAGCCTATCCAACAATAATGGAGGATGGGACCTGATTCCAGAATACCTTTCCTTCATTTTCCATGGGATGGTTCAAGGGGTCAAATTTAGGTGCTCTCAGTTTGTTTTTACAAATTTACTTGCAAATTTGGACTCCTTAGAATATTACATGTTCCTCAGGTATGTTCAACACATTCTCAACTGTGATCTGGGACCATAGTTGAGGGGAACAGGCAATGTTCTTAAACTTGCACATATGAGGCCTGACATTTTCAAAACAATGAAAAAGCCATCTGTTGGGTTCTCAGGGGTAGAAACAGCCCTAGTCTCGAAAATGTTTGAGCTCATTGCTTAGGGTGACATCCTAGTAGCACCAGCTAGTGATGAACCAACACCCTCCACTTCTCAACCACCATCAAGGCCAAACATTACCATCACTTACACCAAAAAATCCAAACAAACCCCTGCACTTGCTATTGAACATGTGCAAGCCCCCATATCACAACCTACATAGGAGGAAGTGGACACTAGAGCTCCCACTTCCCCTGAGGAGCAAACCACTCCCATCTTTGCAACTATCAGTGCTGAGGTTCCTCATGCTCAGCCTGATGAGCTCACACCCTCTCAAATAGCCTTAAGCCATCACTCTGAGTCTCAACACTCTAGTGATCAACCTTTAGGGGAAAGCTACCATCCCTAGCCTCTTGATTTAAATCAACCACTTCCTAGCCTTAACTTCTACCCTGATGAAAATTTGGGTTTCAGTGAGTACCATGAGTCTCTCCTCTCTTCCCACACTCAAGGAGCGATGAGTGCTCTTGCCTCACCCATCTCTAGCCCACATCAGATGCTCCAAACTGAGGTGAATCTTCAGATTGTCCAAGAGATCCATCAGATTGTCCAGGAGATCCATGTGGCAGAGGCTATCACTGTTGCCAGTGATAACATCACTAGGACCTCTACCATGGCAACCCAGCCTCTTGACACTTCTCTTGAAGATGTCTTTGGGCAGGGGAAATCCAGTAGCCAAGAAACTTATACTGGTGATGAGGGAGAAGACTCAGGTCCAATCCACTTATCCCCTTATGATTCTTCATCTAAAGATGAGGGGAGTCTGCAACAAAAGGTGCACAAACTTTCAAACATGTGCACCTACTTTGTGTCAAAGATAGCTCACCTGGAATCTCAGGTGACTATCTTGCAGAAAAGGGTCAATGACCAGCAACTTGAGATCACCGATCTCAAGGGTAAGCTCACTGAGAGACCAATGAGATCAACTCATCCAGGTCCACAAGAACCTGTGGATGTCATGGATCAATCTCCTAGCTCACCTATGCAAGAGGGTGATGCTACCAAAAAGGGGGAGAAAATCCTAACAATCACAGAACTTGGGAGTTCCTCTCAGAGTATAGACATAGAGGACTCACCATCCTCTCTTGCAGTTGTCCATACTCAACAACCTCCTCTAGACAGTGATCTACATTTGTTAATACTACAACTGTTTGAGGAGGGAGTACCAAGAGCAATGTCTGCCCCTTCTGAGAACCCAATCTAGGGTTGGGAGTATGATAGTGAAAGGAAAGTTCTTGTACTCTCTAGAGCTCAGGGTCAACTAGAAATCTTAAACATTTCAAACCTGAGTTTCTATGAGGGTATAAATCTGGTAGATCTGGCACTTGTCAACCCAAGCAATAACAGACAAGCTGCCAGACTAGCCAGTAAAATTCAAGATTGGGTGCTGGAAGAATTCAAAAGGAGATCAGCACTATATAGACAGAGGCTAGCAGTTGAAGCCTTTGGTCAACTGGATGTTGAGGTGGACCCTAAGATTAGCTTCAAAGGGAAAACCTTGACTGAAGGCCCAGAGGCTGAAACTATGAACCTTGAGACAACATCTCCTCCAGCACCCCATACCCTCAGTGAGGCACCAGCTGGTGATGGTGCATCACAACCTCTCTCTGGCCAGAGCTTGTCTGCTGAACCAAACAATGAAGGCCAAATCTCTCCTCAGCCTATGGCAGACAAAGGCAAAAGAAAACTCACTGCTGAGGAGATTGAAGAAGAAAAAAGAGAGAGGAAGAGGAATCTAAGGGGAGAGAGTTCTAGTGGTTCCCCAGGATTTATGCAAGCTGCAATCAGGGCTGCCCCTATTCTAAACACTCAAGAAGATGAACTAAGGGTAGCCAGACTCAATTATCTGGGGACCAGGAACTACAATGTTGATGAACTCATCTCTCTCCCCTTGGATGAGTTAAATGAACTGGCAGACACAGAGCTATCAAAGGAGAGAAAGGAAGCTAAGGATGCAGCCTTAAACCTCAAACACAAAGAAGAATTGAGGAGGAAAAGGCTTTATAAGGACATTCCTATTCTCTCCCCAGTTCAGGAAAGTCCTGAGGAAGAGACTGTGGCTGCTGAACAACCTCAAGTAGTTGATGATGAAGAAAGATTAAAGATGATCAACTACTTGAGTGCCACAGGTCTCTATCAGGCACCAGGACTTCCTCCCTTGCCATATGACTACATCTTATTTGAATATAACAAGCAGCTAGAAGAGAAAGCTAAAAGAGAAAAACTAGCTGCTAGAAAGAGGCAAAGGGAAGAGACTGCTAATTCAAGAGCCATCATCCTGTAAGGAGGCTTGGTCCCATGTCTCTATCTACAATGGATGAGCACATAAGGATAATCAACCAGAAGATTAAAAGGGGAGAGCTTGTGGATCTTCATTCATCATCAAGTCAAGCTCAACCTGAAGTTGAGGTAAAGGTGGAACCTATAGAGACAACACCACCTACACCTAAAGCTACACAATAGCCAACTTCATCTCCTGACCCATAGCAGGGTTCTCTTCCCTCTCCTTTTGAACCTGGGAAAGAGGAGATCCCAACTGAGAGGGAATTCACTAAAGAACCTGGTAGAGAAAACCAACCCTCTCAGTCAAAATCATCTGGGAGAAGAAAGAGGATGGCCAGAAGAAGATCTTCAAAGAAGAAAATAAGAAAGGCATCCTCTTCCCAACCTTAGGATGAGTCAGAACATCCTGATGAAGTGCATGTAGAGGGCTCTCAACCAACTCCCATCATAGTAGAGTCTCTCTCTGTTGGAAGACCAATTCTATCCTGGGCATTCAATGAAAACCCAGATAGATGGTATGTCACTAGAGATCAGGGAGAACAACATATATACTTCACTAGTGACATGCTTGAACTCCCTCTGCATGATCTCTATGACATGAGAAGGTACTTCACGAGTCTGAAGAATCCTGATCTACTGATGAAGAAAGGAGTTCTGAAGATTCTCATGTGGACTATCCCAATCTAAAGACCTCTCTGTTTTGGTAGCATCAGCCTAGGGGGTGTTTGTAGGAACCTCTGAGGTTAAGAGGCTGATGCAACCAAAGGATCAATCAAAAGATGCCAAAACAACCAGGTCTTCCAATATGCACTAAGGAACAAAGAAGAACTAACTTCGGAAGCTTTACACATACAAAGAAGAATGCCAAGTGTGAAATCTTCTGAAGGATAAGTTCTGAAGAAAATGATAAGGAAGCTTTACACTAAGTGTCAAGTCTTTTGAAGCCAAAGACTCAACTCTTTCGAAGTATAAAGATGAAGTCTTCCGAAGCTCTCAAGACAAAGTCTTCCAAAACTGAATAAATACAAGACTGATTTACCTTTAGAAGAGAGAGAAAAGTCACCTTTTCTATCAACCTTATCATAAAGCAACCATCTGTCCGCTGCCCACTCTGGTGGTTCACCAACTATCATCAGTTGGTGAAACTCCCATGCTTTATGATAAAGTAGATAAGTCTTTGTCTGCAAGTTTCTGTATTTGTTTCTTTTTGGACTTTTGTAGTAGAAAAGTCAAGTGAACTATGGCCTGTCATAGTCACTAGTCAAAAGGCAATCTGTCTTTTGACTTTAGGCTGATCTTGTTGTCTAGATTAGTCACTTTCCAACTGTCTTTTGTAAATTGACGGTTGTAGGATTAGTATAAAGAGTCTAAGGTTCTTGTATTTAATATGGGTGCAAACACTTGCAATAGAACTTGAGAAGTAATATACTACTTCCTTGAAAACTTATATCTTGTATTCTTGTTCTTTACTTACTTGTGTTGTGCATTGCATCATCTGTTAAAGCTCTCAGTTCCCTATTTGAATTGTTAAGTGACATTAATATCCTCCTAAGTGTGTTAACTAAGTGTTAAGAACCCTCTAACGGTCCTGTATATATTTTCCTCTTGTATAAACCACCATTCTTTATGAGGGTTCATCTGCTGAAGAGACCTCTTATCTGGATGTTTTGGTAGTTGTATCAGCAGCTGATTTGTTTAGTACTTCTATAGCTTTCGAAAGCACTTTCAATAGTGGTGCTTCTTCTTAAAAAATGCCTTGGGAGAGGCTTCAAGTCCTAGCAAAAGCTCTATCTTTGATGATTCTTCATCAAATCTTTTTCTTTTGAGAAAGGGAAAGGAAGACATGCCGGACCTTTTAATTTCTACCATTCATCTCTTCCCAAATTAAACCTTTGGTTCCATTCTCCTCATCACCCTACTAGCTTCCATCTCCTTCTCTTTTGAGCTGTTGTAGCCATACTTATCTAGAAACTCATTCAGTTTGGCCTCAACTTCAGATAGAGGCACATAATCTTTAGTCCATTTAGAAGAGAAAGAGATTGGCTGTGAAACTTGTACAACTTGATCAGCCAATCCCTAAAGAATATCCTCAGCTTCTTTAGGCTTATCTTCCCTCCTTTTTGGTAGCATCATCTTAGATTCTAGATGACACTAAATGAATAGAGGAAGGCACATCCAAAGGTTCTTATGGGCTGAGACTTAGAGGCTCAGGATGATGGATTGTTGAAGCATAATCGTTTCTTGTAAGGATTCAACCTTATGTTCAAGGTCTCAATCCCTGGCAACTGACTAATGAAGAGTTGTGAGTTGTTGTTCAAGAGAAGTAACCCTTGCAGCTTTGTCTTGGAGACTCCTGAGTTGAGCCTCAAGCTCAATGATGAAATCCAAATTAACGGATGCATTCCCCCAAGGATCTTTTCAAATCTCTCAAACAAATATAACAACAGATTGTTATATTCTATTCAACAATCAATAATCATGGTGTGGAAACCCATGATCAGAGATATGATATCTGTGAGTATGTGTGTATGATTGTGTGATTGCTAGTGATTGAATGCCTGAATGATAATAATAAACTTCTTTTTTGTATTGAATGCTCAAAAGCTTACCAAGGATTAGGGTATTATGCTATTTATATCCTATACAGATAGCTATCTACAATTACAAAAATACCCTTATGTAAAACAAAATTACATAAATAATCCTAAGTCTAAGCTGTCCACTGTGGATGATAGACTGTCCGCTGTGAATGGCCAATAAGCTGTCCGCTGTGTCTTGGATGATGTCCGCTGTGAACACTTGTTGTATGATTGCTTTGTATGTTGTCTGCTGTGGATGAACATGCGCTGTGGACAGTTCATCAGCTGTGGACTAGTCATCCGTCGTGTATGCTTTGGACATCTGCTGTAGACACTTAGAAGCTTTTCTTCATCCGCTGCAGACTCTTGTTCATCCGCTGTGGAAGGTCATCATCCGTTACAGACACTTAGCAAAAAAATCGTTTTTATTTACAATCCTAAAAAAGAAATTTAAGCTAAATTAGTGTATGTTGTGAATGTTAATGAAACTAACGTGTTAGTCATTGATTGTTTGGATGTTAGAACACATTATGTTTGATTATGGAAAGAATTATCCTTTTAATGTACTTATTGATTGTTTGGATGTTAGAACACATTATGTTAATATTATATTTGTTAGTAACTATGTGTGTGTGTGTTTGCTATTACTGATTGTACTGATTATGTGACTGAGTTACAATGTTTGATTGCATGTTTGTATGTTATGCATGATTGAATGATTGAATGTTTGTTCTTATTACATGTATGATTGCATGATTAAATGTATTATTCACTGATTACACATGTGTAATCAGATTGTCTTGTATGTTTGATTTATGTATGTTTGCTAGAATGACTTGTTATTTGCTTGATTGTTTGTTATGTTTTATGATTAGGTATGATTTACATGAATAATTGATGTTCTGATGTGTTTGTTGTCTGTTATGTATTGTTTGAATGATTTGTTTGTTTGAAAGTTTAGACATGTTTGTTTGTTTGTTTTTGTTTGTATGTATGTTAGAAACCTTTAAGAATGAGAAGGACCAGCTTCTTCTACACTCTTCTAAACTTTAGAAGTATCCTTCTAGGATTCTTCAACATCTCTCTCAATTGCTTGATCCTTTTCAGCTTCTTTCACTTGATTTGACAGTGGAGTGATCCTTAGTGCACTTCTGCAGTTGACTATATGCTCAACAAAATAATTAACAACAATTTTCTAATCATCATATTTGCTCTCAATTGTTAGATGAACCAACTGTTCAAGTGTAGATTTGTCTAGGCTCTGCACATCAATGTTGCTAACCAGTGTGGTTACAACATGATTGCCCTTCAAGATCTCAAGGTTGTTGTGTTTTGATATTCTCATGTCTGTTATGCATTCAATATGTGTTAATGGTTGCTGTTTGGTTTCTAACCTCTGTTTGAGTGCAACATTTACATACACAGTGCCTAAAATTCTTTGCATGTGTATGAAACAACAACAATCTTCCTTGCAAAGAACATCCTCTATTGCAGGGAATATCTTTGTTCTCAAAAATGATACATAGGATGGATGAAGGAGTTTGATTTCCACTGGATCAAACAACCTTATGTCAGGTGCTTCCTTTCCTTCAAGCTTTCTCTCAAGTACAACTTCAAAATGGGCTTCATTATAATACCATTTTATGATTGGGTGGTTGTACTGATTTTCATCAATCTTCTTCATAATCAGTTTCAAATCAGAAGGCCTTATTGGGTAACCAACCCTTTCTAATAATTCTATGTCAATTTTAGAGGGTGATTCTTCACTTGTATGCTTCTTCTTGCTAGCTTCTTGTTGTTCTTTTCTTAGCTTAGCAATTTGAAGTTTATCTTCTTTGTTAGCTTTTTGTTTCATTAGATGATGCTGCTTGTTCATGTATGATCTTAGTAAGTGAAAGAAATTAGCTCCTCTTGGATTGTTTGTGTGATTGACCATTCTTAATTGCATCAAATCAAGTCTGTCTTCATATAAGAGTGATCCAAGTTGGGATATGTAAGCTAAGTATTGGACAAGTCCATATACTCTTTTGATTAGAACATCAACCAAAGTTTCATCATACTTCCAAGCTACAATTTTTCTTTCATTTGCATCAGCAGTAAGAGTTATTCTGTCAAAAATTTATTTTCTCATTAATCATTTATCTAACCTTATTTCCTTCAGGCCATAACCTATGAGGCATAAACTGCCTTGATTCCTTAATTGGATGAAGCTCAGGTGGAGCTTGATGGTAAGTTGATAGAGATGATGCTGGATGAGGTTTGATGATTTATGGCTTTAGCCAACATGTTCTTATATATCTCTCTTGCCATATCTTTCATTTGAGATAAAGATCTGCCAGCATATGATCTGTATGGTATTCTTGTGTGACTCAACTAGCTTTTCACCTGGGAGTAGCTCATTTTGTCTATTTAAGGATCTTTGGGCAGATTCTTCTGAAACTCTTATTGATCCTTGATTTCCTTGTATCTTTTGTATGTTTGCTCTTGTTTATCTTTCATGACTTCTTGAAAGTCTTTTAGCATGTCTTTAACCTCAGAAAGGTTAAGATGTATGAATGATTCATAAGGAAATCGTCTAGCTGTTAACTCAATTCCTATTAAAGTTTCTGGATCACCTGGGAAGAGTTCTTGTATGTTCTGCATAACATCTTCATAACTATCTTCTTATTCATCATCTGAGTCACTCAAGATGATAACTGGCTGTTGATCATGAGTTTGATCAATTTATCCTTCTTTTAGAGTTGCAGCCTTAGATGTTATCTATTTTGGTTCATCATCCACTGGTTTAGCTTTGACTTTCAACAGCTTTAGTGGAGGTGATTCAGGTTCTTCTTGTTCTTGAACCTGCTGCTTTCCCTTCTTCAAAGAAGCTAAGTACTGCCTCTTTCTCTTTCTTTCATATGTTTTCGGGGAAGGTTGTAATGATGATGAGGTTTGATCTTTGGTTGATATGGGTTGTGCTTTCAGAGATTCAGCAAATTGCTTGATTAGCTCCTTTTGTTTTTAGATAGTGGATCTACAGGCATAATGCTTGTTTCAGTAGTTTGAATTTCTAGAGTATGGAAATGCTGTCGGAGGATGGTTGAATAGAGTATTTTTTCAAATGGCTTTTCCTCACCAAACAATTGATCCATAGAGTATGACTCTTCTGGAATAATGAGTGCTAATTCTGTATGTTGTTCCTGAGTGCTTGTTTCTTCTACTTGTGTCATAATTTGTTGTTCAAAGTTATCACTCAGGTCATCTTCTTGACCTTTTGAATGTTCTTCCTCATCCAGTTAAGTGTCTTTGAGTTCCAACTCTCTATTTAGTCTGTTTATCTCTTTAGATTGAGTAGAGATTATTCTTTTTAGTTCATCAATCTCAACATCTTTTGAGTCTGTTTGCTCAGTCAAGTAGGCAATGTCTAGTCTTGCACTACTGAGGTCATGTTCTTTCATCTTGATCTCTTCCTTTGATTTTTCAAGTTGTTGTCCAAAAATTGAACAATCAACCTTTGAGGAGTTTGAGCAGATGATAATTTCTTAAGCTCTTCATCCTTTTCTTTGAGTTTATCTTTCAGCTTTCTTGCTATTTTGTTTGATTTCTCAATCAGCTTATTATACTCAGTGAATAAGAACACTTTAGAGATCTCTTCTTCTGTGGGTATCTCACTACCCTGTTCTTCACCTTCAACAGGTTCAGCAGTGCTTTGCTGTTCTAGATCATGTTCTTGAGTTGATGAGGTGCCAACTTCTTCTTGTTGAATTGTGTGTTCTCCCAAAGATGCATCAATGTCTCTTAAAAGAGAAGACAAAGTTTGCTGATCAGATAAGTTTGGGCTTTGAGGTGGAGAAGGAAACTGATGTTCAAAGTGAATTTGCTCTTGTTCTTGAACATCTTGTTGTTCTTGTTAAATGAATGGTTCTGTTTCTAGTGCAATAGGATGATGTATGATTGGTTCAGGTTCTGGTGCAATTGGATGATGTAGGATTGGTTCAGGCTCAGGAGCAGCTTGCTCTGCTTGTATGATTGGGGCTGGTTGGATGATTGGTTGTTGATGAATAACATTTTGAAACATCATATGAGGTTCACCTTGTCCTAGAATCGTCATGAAAATGTCTGGTATAGGGATGTTATGATCAATCATGTGAGTAGGAACAGGCACTTCAGCTCCATGATATAGACTTGACTTGATCCTTGTGAAAACATGTTCATTGAAGTGAACAGGCTGAAAAATGGCACCTTTTCTTGGGATGTCTGGTAGGAGATCATCAAATAATCATCTGAAGGAATCTTGGAAACATCTAGAACTTGTTCCTCACCTCAGTTAAGTTGTAGACCATCCCATTTAACATTTGTGTAGCAAAGTTGAATGGTCTCCTTGCAATGATGCTTGCAATGGCTGATGAGCTCCTCAAAGAAGTGGCATCCCAGCTAGTCTTTCTGTTTGTCATAGTCTTTTGGTATGTGTGCATGAGGAATCTAAATTGGGCATGTATGACTTCTTGATCTGTTTCCTGTCTATTGTACTAGTCTAGCCTATTTGCCTGAAAACATGTAACACATAGTTTTTATCAAATTCTACTGGTCCTTCAGCATCTTCATGGCCAAGCTATAATACTCTCATGATTACTTCTTTAAAGATGTGTTAAATGAACTTTAGAGACTACTACTTGCTCATCATTCATCTATTCTAGATGAGCATGAGTCTAGAATTGGACTATGTGATCCTTATAAATCTCTGGTCTTGCTGTCATAGCATGAACCAGCCTTGTTTGTATAATAGCATAAATAATATCTCTATAATTCTCAGCTTTGGGTGAATCAGCATTGAGGAAAGCACAAAGGTTGTGATCTCTGACAAACACTAGGTTTGCCATATCTGCAATGGAAAAGATTAATGTTAGTATCTTGTATGTTAATGATGTGTGATGATGAAATATTGATGAATTGTTCACTGGACTGTTGTGATTGATATGAAATGATGAATTATGTATGCTTAACACTTGTGTCTTGTTTAAAGTGTATGTTTGATTGGTATTAACCACTAAGTCAGTTTGACTTATCCAAAGTCAACTGCTTGGTGGAGTTTGGTCATGAAAATCTTGTTTGAGTCAATTTGTTTTGATCCAAATTGTTTTGCATTGTGTTTGTTTTATCACAAAGAGTTGTTTGTGTCATATTATACACTGATTTCATTTCATAACAACTCAACATGAATATTTCAGTTTGACTGTTGAAGTCAACACATTCATTGAATGCAAATTGAATGAATATGCATTTAATGTTGGTGTGTTCAATGCCATGTCAAATTAACTAATTTTACATGCTTGTTACAAACTTTTGAACATGTTTACCAAGTTATAACATATTTCAAGTTAGTTTAAACATTTTCAAAGATCAAACATTAGTTTTTGTATGATTTTGGCAAGAACATCATGACTGTTCATGCACCCGATGAACACTTAATCAAATTACATCAAAACAACAGTCCTAATACATTCGACTAAGGTCATCTAACACATATTCAGTGTTTGATTTGGTTTAAAACATCAAATGATTCAAGTTTTGATTTCGGTTCACTATTTGACTTAGGTCTAGCAATGTTAGAATCGGAATCAATGAACAAGATGTTTAATGATTGGTTGATGATTAGAATAGCGTTGTTATACCTATTTGATCGTGAATCAGAAGACAAAACAAATAGAATTTAGGTTTTAAATGATCAGGGGTTTAAGGGTTCATCGCACTGTTTGTAATGTTTCAGAAATTTAATTTTCTCTCTCACACTCGTGATGAATGAAAAATTGACAAATGTTGATGTATATATACAACAGACAAAATGATCATCCGCTGTGTGTACAGTGTATTTGTATGCTGTGTGAACAGTATAACTTAAAATTTAATTTGAAGTCATGCGCTGTGAAATACACATGCGCTGTGTGAACAGTGCGTCCGCTGTACAATTTTAAACTTGTACACTGTGGACCCCTTTGACTGGTTGACTAAGTATACAGCGGATGACTGTATGGTTATGCGCTGTGGACTCTGAATGTTTGACTGTGTTCACAGCGGATTACTACTTGGTCATGCGTTATGGAATCTTTGAAATTTGAAATTTACAACTGATGACTAAATAGTAATACGATGTGGTTGACCACTGTTTTCAAAGCGGATGAACAATGATTCATGTGCTGTGAACCTTGTTTGTTTGTTTCTTTACACAGCGGATGAGCATTTGTTCATACGCTGTGGATCCTTTAAAAAAATTGTTTGGTTGTTCACAGCTGATGAACATTTCTCATGCGTTGTGAACCCTTTTGTATGTTTGAATTAAGTTCACAACGGATGACTCCTTGGTCATGCGCTATGAACACTTGTGTGATTACAACAGATGACAAAAAGGTCATAAGCTGTGTGTTGTTCCCTGTTCACAGAGCAGATGAACATTTTTGTTCATGCGCTGTATGGTCTATGTTTGTTTGTTTTGTTATACACAGCGGATGAGCATTTGTTCATGCGCTGTGTAAACTTTGTGTGTTCAAGATATATTCAAACTGGATGACTTATTGTCATGCGCTGTTGTGAATCCAAGGATCGCAATTAGGAATTATCAGTGTTAGATTGGTTTCTAATTAATGATCGCGAATAACCATTAATCGTTGTTTAATTGATTAACAAATAAATATCGATGCCAGAGAAAATAAACAATAAATGATCAAACGATATCAACAGTATGCAAAGAATAATGTTTTGAATCAAACGTAATTCATTAAAACTGATTAATGATTACAAAGAATCAAATAATAATTGCTAACAAAATTCTATGCTATGATTGTGTTTATGATTTTTGGTGTGTTGATGTGATGGCTGCTAGGGTTTGTGTTGATCGTGCGAAACGATGTGATGGTATTTTTGTCGCCGTCTCTTCCTCTTGTTTTGATGTGAAACCTACGACTCATATTTATAGATACGCGTGTTTCTGTTAAGGAAACAATGAATCTTTTGGAATCTGTGATTGACTTGTTGACTTGAAACACTTATATGATATACGTGTCTAGTTCTTCCGCAGCTACTTTGTTCTTCCGTAGCTACTTTGTTCTTCCACAGCTACTTTGTTCTTCCGCAGCTACTTTGTTCTTCTGCAGCTACTTTCAGTTCATGTGTGGTGTTTGTTCATCAGTGAATACCCACATTCATCCATAGAAGATCTTCTGATGAAAGTCTTGTAAGAAAGATATCTACGGAAGAACAAAAATGTTCATCCGTAGATGTTTCTCACACTTGGTCAATTTCAGAAATTGACCAAGTATAATGTTTTTACCTGTAATCATACACATAAATCAACGCACATATGGGTTAACCTATATATATACATAATGAATTACAAATATTCATTACATGTATTGATTAAAGTTCTAAGGCTATAAAAATTGATCTAGACCTATTATTCCAAGATCTAACAATACTCCCCCTTAGGCTTAGACACTTGTAATCAGGTCTTCAAAACTGAAAACTCTTTGACTCTTGACACCATTTTCTTGTTGTAATATGACACTGCATCCTTTTGATCATCGTACTTGTACTTGATCTCCATTTTGCATATCATTTGTAGTGTCTCAAAGCTCAATCCCAACATGTCTTCTTCTGTTGTGAGAGTTTCCACAACACTCTGATTATTGACTATTTCCAGCTCATCTTTTTCTGACATCCTCAGTTCAGATACTTCCTTGATGTTAGCTCCTCTTAACAGTCCAGCCTCATATCTTCTTCTTTTGTATGCTATTGCATGCAGTTTGTCAATGACTTGTATGATATGAAAATACAGGCATAGGTCATTTTGTGCTTGATCATCTTTGAGTTTTGGGAAGAACTTATCATGTAGGTATGAAGTGTAGCTTGGATGCAGAAGTTTAATTTCAATTGGATCAAATAATCTTATACTCCTTGCTTTCTTCTTCTCTTCATTTCTCATCAGCACCAGTTCTTTAGTCTTCACCACATATCCCCACTCAGTTATGGGAAGAGTGTATTGATTTCCTTTAATGACTTTTATGGCTGCTGTTTTTCTGTTACAGTATCCAACCCTCCTTATGAATTCATCATCAACCAGTGTAGAGGAGTTGGATTTTGATCTTCTTTTCCCTTGGTATCTTTTCTTGTGTTCCCTATCTTCCCTTCTTGCTTCCTTGAGCACATCATCCTTAAATTTTGTTTTCAACTTTCCAAACAATACAGAGAAATCTCTTCCTCTTGGGCTTATTGGGTAGTTGGAGATGATCAAACTTTGAAGATCTTTGATGTCAGTATAAGGCAACAACAAGATTGATTCGAGTAAGTGGAAGTATTCAACTCTTCCAGATACTCTCTTGATAAGTGCATAATCCCACTCTGGATCATATTTCCAGGCCATATCCTGTTATCTTCAGCAGTAGTGGGAGTTGTGATATGATCAAACAACTGGATTAGAGAAGATTTTTCTTCAGTGATCTCTCTCACAGTTGTGCCCAGAGGCCATACTTTCCCAGGGATCACCTCTCTTGGTTCTTTGATCAATTCATCTTTCCCTTTATGTTGATCTTTGCTTTCAACTGTTACTGGTTCAGCAGGGGTTTTTAATTGATGTTCATAGGAAGGATTTGGAGCTTCAGTTCTGAATTTTACTTTAGTTTCCAATTCCACCTTCATTACATGCTCCATCATCCTCCTAAGCTCAGCCACTGATCTTCCTTTCAGCTCATGTATCTTGTAGTTATGACTTTGTAACCAACAAGTCATATTGTAATTACTCAGAGTTGTTGTGTCACAGTGACCTAGCTCCTTCTTTGTTTTCTGAATTGACTGAAAGGCTATGAATGTTTCTAATTGCAATATGGGATCATGAAGCTTGCTAGCTCAAATTCCTTCAGTGCTTCCTTCATTTCTGTCATGTTCATTCTCTCAACCATGTCATATGGAAACCCATGATTGCTCAGGGTCATAAACATAGTTGATTCAGGCGTCTCTTCCAATATGTCTTTGGTGGACAGTAGGTCATCAGCCTTTGATTCTTTTTGTTCTTTGGGAGACTCATCTTTAGTAAGTTCATCCCATTCAGCATCACTCTCAGTTTTAGCATGAGACATAGGCTTTAAATTGGAAACATCCACTGAAGGAGTGAGCTCTGGAGATGTAGGCCTTGATCTTTTTAGTGAATCTTCAACATTAATCACCTCTTTCTCTACATACCCCAAATACTTCCTCTTTCTTGAGTACTGAATGATTTGCTTTGATGCTTGAGTAAATTCTTTTATTTTTGTTGATGGAGCAGCATTCGATTCAAGTGCATAAATTTTCATCTTGAACTCATCAATTTGTTCATCTTTCCTTTTCAACAAAATAGACTGAGCAGTGAGAGAGTTGTTTGCTTGTTCAACTTCCAATATGTGCTTCTCTTTTTCAGTCTTTTTATGCTTCATAGAGTCTTTAAGTTCTTCAACCAGCTCATGTAATGCATCAATTTCTTCATTGTTGGTTTGAGCATCTTCTCTTAATCTGATTAGTCTGGATTCTTGTTTGTTCATCAGCTCCTCCTTTTCTTTTAACATTCCTTTGAGCTCTCTAATTCTTTCCAACCTTTTGTTTGTTTTGATGATAAGTTTGTTATACTCAGCAACCAGATAACTTTTGCTCATATCTATATCATCATCTTCCAGGTCATCTTCATGATAGGCTATAACATCAACATAGTTAGCTTCTTCTTCACCTTCTTGATGTTGACCAACAATCTCATCCTCATTGCCTACAGCAGGAGCTATACTTGCTGAGCTTGAAATAGACTCAACTGCTTGATCTCTTTTCTCTTGATGAGGTTGTTGTTGTTGTTGAGGATCAATGATTGGAGATGTTGGTTCAGTTTGGTTAGACATGACTGGGGTTTTTGAGCTGGTGATTATGAGTGGAATGGTACTTGCTTGAGATACTAACTCAGTCTCACCAGTGTATACTGAGTTTTGAGATTGAGTAACTGAGATGGGTTCTATATGAGTACTCTCAGGAGATAGATTTTATGGAGTTAGAGGTTGTTGATGAATGGGTGATTGAGGGTGAATTGGAGAGATTGGTTGGGTGTGTTGACTGGCTGGTGATTGGATTTGTGGAGATTGATGATGGTGGTGTATGGGAGATTGAGGAGGGGAATGTGAAGGTAAGTCTTGCTCAGCATCAGTAGATTGACTATCTTGCTGATCTTCCCACATCAGTTTTGGTGGAATATTGGCATTAGCATCTGCCACATGTGCAAACATTGGCATATCTCATCCTTCATACTTTCCACTTATCTTATTCAGTACAGATCTCCCCAGATGTGCTTGAACAAACACATCACCTTCTCTTGCTATCCCAGGCAATTCACCATTGATGATCAGTTGCATAAACCTTGGAAACATATACATCTTATCAGCCTTTTGCACTTTGATGTGGTCACACAGACAACTAAAAATGTACTTTGAGTAGTTGTATGTCCTTCCCTCAAAAATGCCAATAATGCCAGATGAAATATGCCTTGAGAATCTATCAAGCCCAGACTTCCTGTTGGAGATGCACTTTAGATATGTGTGACATAAGAATCTATATGGCTTGCACAATCTCCCTTTCTTTATCTCACCCTTGTCAAAGTCACCATCATATCCCATCAGATAGAACACTTTTTCTATGTACTCATTCTCAAATACATCAGGGTGACCAACTTCTTGTTCTCCCAGCTCAAGTGCCCTTCTGATAGTTTGTTCATCAACTCTCATCCTTTCATTCTTGATTTCAGCAACTATCACCTAGATTCTCCAACTTGCTCTATTCGAGCTGAATTCCAGAAATCAATGATGTGTGCTTGATGAATCACAGGCTCTGCTGATAAAGCATAGAAAAGCCTGAATCATCGTAGGTATCTGATGATATCTCGACATCCTTCTGCTACAGGGTCGTCAGGATTTAAGAATGCACATACATTGTGCTCTCTTGTAAAATGATTAGCCATCAGTCTATGGAACTATTATACTTTTAAATACTACCACATCCGTAGGTTATGGTCATATTTCTTTTTCGCACTGTAGCATCTACTGAATAGGAAAATGTACTGTAGCTTCTGTTGATGCTGAAAATGCAAAGTTGAAACTTCTTTGATTGTATGGTCCTAATCAACTGATAAAACCATTTATTGCTATTAGACCTTGTTGACTTTGTTTTCATGACAATTTATGCACAAGAAATATAATTTGAAAAACTTCATGTATCCTTCAGCCAAGTTAGTGCTGAAGTTCCAATTCCTTCATTTGAATTTGGATCATTGAATTCAGATTTTATGTTTCATGTATTTCATGTAATAACTACTCCCCCTAAATTTGTGATTAATGATAAAGTGTTGCATTCATCATAAATTTATGAAGTAAATAGCATGAAAGGCACATGACAGTCCAAAGATTACACACAATAAATAAACTAAAAGAAACAAGATTGAATTAAATATATGTACATGCATATAAAAACATATAATGGGATCATACTATGACACTAAACTTCTTCCTGATTGAGTTGATTGTTGAATTGTGACCTGATTCTAGTCCTGATTGCAAGTATGTTTGTCCACTTAAATCCAAACAAGAGTATGGAATCAACTAGACATGCTGTTTATCATGTTTTCATGTTTATTAGAGATAAACTGTTATGGGCTCCACATTCAATTCACATTAGAGTTTGACCTTCGTTTATGAGTCAATTCATTACTTTTTCACACTTAGAAACTATGTACATTAAGTTATAAATTCTATCTTGAGACATATGAGTTGTCTCATAAATGCTTTGCTACAAAAGCTCTTATGTAAATATACAGTTGATCACTATGGATTCTTTTGAGAGCTTAGATATGATCATCATCAGGTCACCAGGTCTTTACTTACGTAAAACAGAGGTGCCTTTAACCCAGATCTTTGTTTACACAAAATAGAGGGATGATGAGGATCTTGATCTTTTCACCAGTTGAAAACTTATGTATCTCATGGTGTTCATAAACCCAGGTCTTTGTTCACACAAAATAGAGGGAATATGATATGCAAAGATAGAAGTTATAAAGTGTTTTACATAGTGTGCTTAGGTGAATGAATTAATCACATCAGGATAAGACTTACTTGTGTAAGGCCCCGATCCCGGGACGCTCATAGCTGGTCAATCATCGCACATAAAACATACAATTTACATTAACTTTACTAAAATATTGCAGCGGAATTCTCTTAAACCAGTTCATTATAATATATAATCGCTTTTGCAAAATAATACGTCGTTGACAGATTACAAAATATTACTCATTGCATTACATCACAAAAACGTTATAATTTAAACAACGGATGCCATCCAAAAATGCCAAGTAGCTGCCCCGTGCCATCCTCAGCAACATTACCTGCCAACTGGAAACACATAAACGTCAGCGTTGCTGAGTGAGTTCTAGTTTTATAAAATAAAATACTTTTCTTTCATTTAAAACCATTCTTTACTTTACATTCACATGTGATCATGCATCATACGTACACATAGATAATAATTTATTATTATCTTTCATTACCATTCGTTGACTTCCGTTCATTCATCATCGTACATCATCTTTATCATTCGTTATCTTTCATTCCGCACATTTCATTCATTAACCTACCTTCGTTCTTTCCTTCCGGATCAATGTCATCAATTATACCACAAACGTAGGCACAAAGCGGGTACTGGGCCGAAGTTTATCAGACTTCCATTCATTGCGCACAAAGCCTGGCACCAGCACCGGGGTAAGCGACAAAGATCCGGGTCAATCTCAATGATTGAATCCCTTACGAGTCTTTTGTGACAACATAGTCACTCACCTCAACTTTGGCATACAAGTCTTTCATGACAACACAGTCACTCACCTCAACCTTGGCTTACGAGTCTTTTGTGACAGCACAGTCACTCACCTCAAGCTTGGCTTATGAGACTTTTCCATTCATTCATTCATTCATTACTTCGTTAATGCATGCATTCTTTCATTCTTTACGTTCTTTTTTCATTATCTTCCGCTTTACATTACATAATACTTTCCATTTACTTTCATAATCATACCACGTAAAGCCACGGAAAATAACATACATAACAAGGAACATAACATAAACATAACCATACCATACCTAGCATCATCATCACGTCACATATGACATCATAAGGTCAACTTACATTACCCTCGGGAACATCCCAAGTCAAAGCCTACACTTTACATTTTCCCCAAAATTTCAAAAAATATTCTAAGGCATAGGCGCATGAGCACTATGCAGGCGCATGGCCTTCTGGGCACATGGGAACACTTAGGCGCATGGGGAACTTTTAGGCGCATGGGCACTATTTGGGCGCATGACCCAACACCTAGTCCCCTGGGCAAATTTCTAGGCGCATGGACACTATACAGGCGCATGAGTGCCTAGGCGCATGGGCAGTTTTGGGCGCATGGAACACTTAGTCAATCTCAGCCTATTCTAGGCGCATGGATACTATTTGGGCGCATGGGGCAACACTTAAGCAAATTCAACCGTTGGGCGCATGGCCCAAATCCAGGCGCATGGGCAACCAACACACTAATAACATCATAATCGGCCCCAAATCATCAATTCATCATGTTCTAGGCTTAGTTCTAGCATTCTAAGCATCATAACATGAACATAACACAATTATAACATCATAAATCACCTAAATCATAACCCACCAACATTCACACATACACATTCATACGGGTATAAAACCCACATTCATAAAAACATACATACATGCATTTCCAGCCCCAAAATCAGTTAAAACAAGTAAAAAGGGGGTTCTAAAACTCACCTTAGCAGCCTTCAAGTATGACTTCCTTCAAACCCGTTTGCACTATGAGTTCAACCACCTAAAACCCACCAAAACACACAACCCGAACACACATAAGCATATAACCGAGGCATAGGCCGACCAAGAACAACTCAAAACCAAGAATTCTTACCTTGAATTTGAATTCTCCTTCTTCTTTCTTCAAAGTCTGAAAATTCAGCTCTTCTCCTTTCTCTCTCTAGAAAATCCGGTTGAAGTGAAATGTGCAGGAAGGTGTGGGCGGCCATCACCTTTTTGCACCCACTTTTATTTATTTTTTTGTCCTTTTGACACATTTAGCCCCTCAACTTGGGTTAAATTGTGTTTTCTTTCTTTTTCTGCACATTTATTCTTTCTTTCTCGTCTTTTAAAATTTTTTGGGTGTTACAACTTGCTTGATCCTCAAAATGAAGTTTCTCATTAACAGTCACCTTTTCATTATGTTAAGCATGCTCTTAGTATAATCTTTACTGAAGTTGAATCTACTTACATATCAAAGAACTTTTGATCAGTTTTTAAAGAAATTTAAGAACTCAGGAAGCAAGCAAAGGCACAGTGTACTATCATTTCCCAAACATATGTCATGTAGAAATAGAAGACACAATAAATAAAGACAAGGACAGACACATGCTTTTCTTTGTTAATGATGATTAATCTAAGTTAGTCATGCCCAAAAACTCAATTAGAAAATTAAATCTAACTGAATCAAAGGCCTTAGTGAATAGATCAGCAAGCTGATTTGTTGTATCCACTTTGACTAACTTGATTAAACCTTTTTCTGAGCAATCTCTTAGAAAATGATATCTGATTTTAATATGCTTTGTTTTACTATGTTGAACGGGATTAGTAGTAATAAACATAGCAGCTGAATTGTCAATATAAATTGGAGTTTGAAGGAAATTGTAACCATAATCAAGTAATTGGTTTTGTAACCAAAGGACTTGAGAGCAACCAGCTGAAGCAGCTATAAACTCAGCCTCAGCTATGGATACAGATACATTTGTTTGCTTTTTTGCATTGACATGAAACAAGTCTTGGTCGTAAAAATTGACATTCACCAGTTGTGGATTTTCTATTATTGTTGCATCCTCCATAGTCACTGTCTGAATAAGAGTAGAGAGAGAAGTCTCCATCTTTTGGATACCATAGACCAAAGGCAGGTTTCCCTTTGAGATATCTGAAAATCCTCTTCACAACATTCAGATGGGACTCTTTTGGATTTGATTGGTACCTAGCACAAACACATACAGCAAACATTATGTCAGGTCTGCTGGCAGTTAAATACATAAGAGATCCTATCATTGATCTATACAATCTTTGATCAATATATTTTCCTGTAGGATCAGGTACAGTTGTGTCAATTGTTGAAGCAGGTGTTTTGCATGAAGATGTATTAGCAAGATTGTACTTCTTCAATATTTGATGAATATACTTTTCTTGATTGATGAATATGCCATCTGTTTTCTGATGAACTTGTAGTCCAAGAAAGAAAGTTAATTCTTCCATTGAGCTCATTTGAAACTGAGATTTCATCAACTCTTCAAAGCTTTCACACAGTCTCTTGTTTGTTGATCCAAATATAATGTCATCTACATATATTTGAACAACTAAGAGGTCTTGATGTTCATGTTTGAGAAAGAGAGTCTGATCAATAGTTCCCCTTTTGTATCCATGCTTGAACAAGAAAGGTGATAATGTTTCATACCACTTTCTTGGTGCCTGATAAAGACCATACAAAGCTTTGTCAAGCTTGTATACTCTATGTGGGTAATCAAGATCTTCAAAACCTGGAGGTTGAGCTACATAGACTTCTTCATCAATTTTCCCATATAAAAAGGCACACTTCTCATCCATTTGATAAACAGTGAACTTCTTATATGATGCATAGGGTAGGAATACTCTAATGGCTTTAATTCTTGCAACTAGTGCAAAAACTTCATCATAGTCTATCCTTTCTTCTTGAGTATATCCTTGAGCAATCAGCCTAGCTTTTTTTCTCACAACAATACCTCTATCATCTAGTTTATTTTTGAATAACCACCTTGTGCCAATTGGATATTGTCCTTCAGGAAAATCAACTAGATTCCAGACCTTTTGCTTTCAGAATTGTTGAAGTTCTTCTTGCATGGCTTCAATCCAGCTATTATCTTTTAGTACAGCTGTAATGTTTGGAGGAACCACTTGTGAAAGAAAACAAGTGAAAAGACAGATGTTTGCAGCTCCCCCTTGGCTTCTTGTGGTTCTTTCATTGGGATCTCTAATGATGTTGTTTATTGGATGAGTCTTATGAATTCTTGTTGTTGGAATGGACTCAACTGGAATAGATGATTCTAAGTTAGTCATATGCATTGATGCAGATATATCCAGCTGAGATGATGAATTTATGAAGTAATCAAATTGATCATCATTGGAAGCTGAATGATTTTCATTTTGTACATCAGCTGCATTATGAGTGCCATCCGCAGGAGTTACAGAAACATCTACGGATGTATTTCGTGCTTCCGCAGGAGTTACAGGAACATCTACGGATGTATTTTGTTGTCTTGCTGACAATGACTCTTTCGAATGCAATGGACCATCTCCAATATGTGGAACATCTACTGATGTGAATGGAACATCAGCTGATCAAATATTCTCATCTCCGGATATAGGACACTCATCTGCGGATGCAGAGTCAGCAGCTTCTGATGAAGTGTTTGCATCTGAGGATGTAGATCCATTTGTTTGGTCTTGTGCTACATTATTGACATTATTTGGTGTTCCTTGTTCCAGGATACTTGAAGTTTGTATTCTTGGAGGATCAACAGATAATGACACTTCATTCATGTTTGGAGGAACAAATGGATAACATGTATCCTCAGTACCCGCAGCATCCAAATAACCTGAGTTAAATGAGTTTGTGAGTGCATCTATATCATACAACCATGATGACCCTTTTACAGATTTAGGAAATAAGGACTTATCAAAAGACACATTAGGAGTTTCTTCCACAATGTTTTGTTATGGAATGTAGATCCTATATGATTTAGATGTTGAAGAATATCCAACAAATAAACCATCATAGGCTTTCTCTGAAAATTTTCCCAATTGTTATTTTGTGTTTAAAACAGATACATGACAGCCAAAAGCTCTAAGATATCCTATGTAAGGTTTTCTTTTGAATAAAAGCTCATAAGATGTTTTATTATGTTCTTTGACAATTAATGTCCTGTTTTGAACATTGCATGCTGTGTTCACTGCTTCAGCCCAAAAGGTGATTGGCAATTATGAATCAGCTAGCATTGTTCTTGCTGCTTCAATGAGAATTCTGTTTCTTCTTTCAGAAACTCTAATTTGTTGTGGAGTTCTTGGTGCACTGAATTGCCTTGCTATGCCTTTATTCCTGCAAAATGAATCTAAGACAATATTAACAAATTCAGTCCCATTGTCACTCCTAAAAATTTTAACTTTTAAATCAAGTTGATTCTCAATCTTTATGACAAACTCCATTAAGGTTTCTGATGTTTCACTCTTTTGTTTTAAGAAAAAGACCCATGTGAATCTAGTGAAATCATCCACAACCACCAAACAATATTGCCTTTTTCCAATGCTTATCACATTAGTTGGACCAAAAAGATCCATGTGAAGCAATTTGAGTGGTGTAGAGTTTGTATTTATTATTTTGGATTTATGTGACACTCTACATTGTTTTCCTTTATAACATGAAGGACAATGGTTTGAACAAGAAAATTCTTTCTTTGGTAATCCAATGACTAAGTCATTTTTCACCAATTTATTCATGTTCTTCAAGTTGGAATGAACAAACCTTTTATGCCACAACTGAGATTCATCTTCTGATGACTTAGATAGCAGACATGTTTCATTATTTATGAGTGCTGTATTATTCATATCCAAAACATATGTGTTTCCTTTTCTTGATGCTTTAAGAAGGATCCAATCTTTTGGAACTGCAAAACCTGGCTTAAGAATGTAACAATTAGTGTTACAAAATAATGTGGTATAATTTTGATCACAAATTTGAGACACACTCAATAAATTATATTGAAAATTTTCATAATAATTTACTTTCTCAAATTTGAGCACACTATTAGTTACCATTCCTTCACCAACTATTTTACCTCCCTTCTTATCCCCACCAAATGCCACATAAGAAGCATTTTTATGTTTAAAGTCATGGAGAAGAGAACAGTTTCCTGTCATATGTCTGGAACAACCACTTTCAACATACCACTTGTTATCAGCTCTCCAAGATTGTTCCTCTCTAGCCATAGGTGGAACTTTGTTCTCCATGTGGGCCATTAAAGCTTGATTTCTTCCAAAACTTCCTTCTCATACATGCTCCAGTCACAGGTTCCATCTTGGAGAATGATCAGCATAGTTTCTTTAGAATTACTAGGTCCTACTGATGCATTTGTGGCTGGTGGGGATGAGTTGGTTAGCTGTGGTTGTCTATGAGATCTCTGAGATGTTGTTGTTTGATGAGATTGATGCTGATGAGACTGATGTTGCTGCTGTTGTCTAATGTCAGGACTTGATTGTTGATTACATTCTCTTGAGAAGTGCCTATAGAGATTGCATTTGAAACATCTTACCTTTGACTTATCAACACCAATCTTTGATGTTTTGCTTACTGCAGCCAAATTTTTGTTTCTTCTCAAGTATTGTTTGGCTCTATAAGGAATCATTGCCATTTGCCATTGAAGATCCATCTCCTCTACTACATCTGGATGTAGTTCTTCCAAGTCTTGTTGGCAGATATTTGCAGGTGTTAAGGTGCTTCCTAAGTAGGCTTGAAAACTTGAACTAAAGGTGCAAATGCTGCTTTTTGTTCTTCAGAATCCAGAATCATAGTAATGGGCTCTGCTTGGTTGTTGTTTGTTGAAGACTTTGCTGCTGATGTAGATGCATCTTTTTTATCATCAGGTCTTCCTTTTTCTTTTCCAGATTTACTTTGGGAAGATTTCTTTTAAGGCTTTGATGCATAAAAACTCACTTCTTCTTCATCTTCACTCAAAGTACAAGAGTTGTCATTATCATTGTTAGAGATAAAAGCACTTCCGGCACTTTTATTTTCTTTAAAATGATAAGGTGTGACATGTGTTCTCACACTCTTGTTTCTTGATTTTTCATCCATTTCAAGAGCCTCAACTTTAGATATCAAAGTATCTAAACCAGTTGCTTTTAGATCAATGGTGTTCTTGAACATGGACACAGTTTGCTTCCAACTTTCAGGCAATGTATGGAGAATCTTTTTGTTCAATTCCTCATTTGTATACTTCAACTCCATGATGTTCATCTCGGTTACCAATTGCATAAACCTATGGAGTTGTTGAGGAATTGATTCACCCTCAATATGATGAAATGTTTCATATTGTGAGCGAAGTGTGTCCTTCCTAATGCTTCTGATTTCATCACTCCCTTCACAAAGAGTATGAAGTATCTTCCACAAGGAATTTGCTGTTTTATAATTCTCACACCTGATTAGTATTTCTTTAGGCAAAGCCATACCGAGCAAACTGTATGCTCTAATATCAACTTTAACCTTTTTAACATCATTAGGTGATAGATCTTTTGTACTTATGGGTTGATTTTTGTTATTGTAATCCTGCCCAAGGGTGGGTGGAATATAAGGACCTTCAGTTATTGATACCCATAAGTCAGAATCAGTGTAGTTCAAATGATTTCTAAACTTGATCTTCCAGGACTTAAAGTCTACTTTCGTTTCCAACTTTGGAGGCTGGTACGATGATCCACCGACAAAGCTACTCATTTTAGTCAATTATTGAAGTTTTAACTAAAACAAAGTTTCTTATGAACAGTTAATGAATGTCAGCCAATAACACAGATCTATGTTTCAATTAATTTGAATGTAGATCAATGTTAACCGAGCAATGTAATAATACTTGCTGAAAGACAACTCACTGATTTATTGAATTTTAAATCTTCACACCAAATTACTTTTGATTAAAAAAAACTATAGATCTAGTCAGAAAACTGATAGATCTATTCAATTAAACAATTCTAACACCGATAGATCAATCGATCTAGATCAATGAGCACTTGGCTCTGATACCACCTGTGAATCCAAGGATCACAATCAGGAAATATTAGTGTTAGATTGGTTTCGAATTAATGATCACGGAATTACCATTAATCGTTGTTTAATTGATTAACAAATAAATATCGATGCCAGAGAAAATAAACAATAAATGATCAAACGATATCAACAATATGCAAAGAATAATGTTTTGAATCAAACGTAATTCATTAAAACTGATTAATGATTACAAAGAATCAAATAATAATTGCTAACAAAATTCTATGCTATGATTGTGTTTATGATTTTTGGTGTGTTGATGTGATGGCTGCTAGGGTTTGTGTTGATCGTGGGAAACGATATGATGGTATTTTTGTCGCCATCTCTTCCTCTTGTTTTGATGTGAAACCTACGACTCATATTTATAGACACGCGTGTTTCTGTTAAGGAAACAGCGAATCTCTTGGAATCTGTGATTGACTTGTTGACTTGAAACACTTATATGATATACGTGTCTGGTTCTTCCGCAGCTACTTTGTTCTTCCGCATCTACTTTGTTCTTTCGCAGCTACTTTGTTCTTCCGCAGTTACTTTGTTCTTCCGCAGCTACTTTCAGTTCATGTGTGGTGTTTGTTCATCAGTGAATACCCACATTCATCCGTAGAAGATCTTCTGATGAAAGTCTTGTAAGAAAGATATCTACGGAAGAACAAAAATGTTCATCCGTAGATGTTTCTTACACTTGGTCAATTTCAGAAATTGACCAAGTATAATGTTTGTACCTGTAATCATACACATAAATCAACACACGTATGGGTTAACCTATATATACATAATGAATTACAAATATTCATTACATGTATTGATTAAAGTTCTAAGCCTATACAAAATGATCTAGACCTATTATTCCAAGATCTAACAGCTGTTAATGTTGATGATCATGTACAACGTATGTTTACCTGTGTATACACTGTATATACTTTGTACTATTTCTACAATGGATGACTAAAGTTAGTCATGAGCTGTGTGATAACTGTATTCACAGCGGATGCCTTACCAACATCATGCATTGTGAACACTTGTATGTTCACTAGTGCATAGCAGTTGTATGTTTGTTTTGTCCGCTATATACACTTGGTGTATTTTTCATGTTTTGATTATTACTGTAGCTACAGCGGATGTATGTTTGTATGTCCGCTGTAACAACAGTTGTCAAAAATTTAAAATTTTGTTTGTTTTGAAATGATTTCTTCTGAAGCTAACTTTGAAAGATTTTCGTCCGAAGCATGTTTGATAAAATCATATGAAATGTTTCAAAATTTGAATGTTTGTTGAAATTTTAGAATTTTAACACGATCAATCAATGGATGTTAAAGAATCACTCACAAGCAATACTGTGCAATATTGTACATATGTATTTATGTCAAACTGCTGTGTTTGAGTGCTTGCTTGATTTGGCTTTATTTAAAACTCAAAATTTTAAAAATCTCAAATTTTAAAAGTTTTTATGATTATGCACATATTCTGCTACCTTTGATATTTCCATGTTCATTTTCTCCCCCTAAAGTTTTGCATGTTTATAAAAAACTTTTTATAAAATGACAAAAATTTGAATGTGTTTGAATGGAAATTATCAAAGTCCAATTTGATTGCTTGGTTGATAAACATTTAGAAAGATAACACTTTATCTAACTAATAAATGAATGATTTTCATGTTTGAACATGAATCATTTGCACATAACATCATATCATACTAGTCTTAAATTCTCACTAAGTTATTTGGATGATTTTGAGAATAGACATAGACTAATATAATGTTGATTGCAGATATTATGATCCACTTGAAATCATGCATGGTATTAATAATTGATTGAAACAGTGAGTGATTATCATGTCTTGGGTGTATTAAGATGATTTGTATGTACCCCACATTTGAGTGATTTGTATTAAGATCAATCCTCCTCAAGATACACTAGAAAGTACTTTCAATACTTATGACCTACTTAGGAGTATAAATGCTCAATTTGATCCATATTGGGATTCTTTTTCACTTCACTTTGGAAGGTGATCCTCTTTGGGATTCTTTTGATTGTTCATCCTTAATGGATGTGTTCCTTATTGGGAATCTTTTTGGATCACGATGTAGGTCATTCAGGTCTATGCTCAGCATAACAAAGAATGCCTTAGCGTACTCCAGGTCTATGATAATCATAACAAAGGAGACACTTGTATGATTAAGCAGTTTATAAACTGTTTCACTTGGTGTATTGTTGTTATTTTACAAGCAACCTATATTGGTAGACCAATACTCACTATAAACCAAGATGTGTTTTGCTACCACACAATCATGAGAATTTAGTTCTTCATTGTTGTATGTGATGTTAGGTGTCCCATACTGAGACTATCCACATATCAAACAAAGTATTGTCAGTCTTTATTAGTGGAAAATGACTCAATTGAAGAAATAATCTAGTGTACTATCGTTTCTCATGAGTGGTCATGTGTGATTCAAATTGTTTGTTAATTGAAATCATGAATGTTTGTTTGATATCTTGTTTTTGAAAAATGCTTGTGTGATGTTAAACTTAGACTTTGACAAATTCAAGCTTGTTTGAAACTAATGTTTTGAAAACATTACTTGTTTGGTTCATAGTTGATCATACCAAGTGACTGAACAAGAAATTCAAATCTTGTTGAATTAAATGGTATGGTAAACAGGTCCGCCAATTGATTGTCTGTGTGGATTTTGACTAACTTTATCAGACCCTTTTCTGAGCAATCTCTCAGAAAGTGATATCTAATATCTATGTGTTTTGTTTTTGAATGTTGAACTGGATTGTTAGTTGTAAACATGGCAGTAGAATTGTCAATATGTATGGGTGTTTTAAGAAAATTAAAGCCATAATCAAGCATCTGGTTTTGAATCCAAAGCTCTTGAGAACAGCATGCATAAGCAGCTATGTATTTTGCTTTAGCTATTGACACAGAGACATTTGTTTGTTTCTTGCACTGGCAGGAGATCAATTTTGATCCAAGAAACTAACAACCTCCAGTAGTGGATTTTCTATTGCTGTTGCATCCTCCATAATCACTGTCTGTGTATGCATATATGAAGAAATCTCCCTCTTTTGGATACCATTGGCCAAGTGCTAGTTTGCCTTTTAAGTATATGAAGATTCTTTTTATAGCATTTATGTGTGATTCTTTTGGATCTTCTTGGTATCTGGCACACATGCAAACCGCATACATGATGTCTGGTCTGCTTGCTGTTAAGTACATCAGGGAGCCTATCATGGATCTATAGATCTTCTAATCAACTGATGTTCCTTCTGGATCGGGTCCAAATTTCAATCCAGTTGCCAATGGTGTCTTGCTGGATGTGCAATAAGACATGTTGTATTTCTTTAATATCTGATTTGCATACTTGCTCTGATTGATAAAAATTCCTTCAACAGATTGTTGAACTTGAAGACCAAGGAAGAAGGTAAGTTCTCCCAATGAGCTCATTTGGAATTTTGATTGCATAAGAGTTTCAAACTCTTTGAAAAGTTGGATGTTAGTGGAGCCAAAAATTATGTCATCCATATAGACTTGAACCACTAACAAGTCTTGTTCTTTTCTCTTTAAGAACATTGTCTGATCTTTTCCCTTGGGTGTACCCATTTTGTAGTAGAAACTTGGATAAAGTCTCATACCACATCCTAGGAGCTTGATGAAGACCGTACAGAGCTTTATCTAACTTGTAGACTCTATGAAGGAATTCTGGGTCTTTAAACCCTAGTAATTGAGCAACATATACCTCTTCATCTATCTTTCCATAGAGGAATGCACACTTGACATCCATTTGGTAGACAGTGAAGTTTTTGGATGAGACATATACAAGGAACACTTGGATGGCTTCGAGTCTAGCTACAAGAGCAAAGACATCTTCATAATCAATGCCTTCCTCTTGAGTATATTCTTGGGCAATTATCCTTTCTTTGTTTCTTATGACAATCCCTCTGTCATCTGCTTTGTTTCTGAATAGCCATCTTGTGCCAATGGCATATTGACCTTTAGGTAGGTCAACCAACATCCATACCTCTTGCTTTTTGAATTGTTGCAATTCCTCTTGCATTGCTTCTATCCAACTGTTGTCTTTAAGTGCTTCTTTGATGTTTTTGGATATAGTTAGGGATAGGAAGCAGGAATACAAATAAATGTTTGCTATGTCAGATTGACTTTATGTCAATCTAGCATTGAGGTCACCTATGATGTTTTCTAAAGGATGGTATTTGTGAACTCTGGTTGTTTGAATCTAATCAATAGGGATAGTTGAATCAAGATTGCTGATTGTGTGATTGGGTGATGATGGATAAGCAAGGGTATTTATTGTTGTTTGATTGTATGGCTGTGTGCTTTCATTGAATGTTTGTGGTGAATCATGAAAGAAATCTAAGATTTCATCTACATGACGTGTATCAGGTAATGAATGATAATCATTATCTTCTTCAATTGTGGCTGGTTGATGTGACTTTGTTAGGTTGTTTGGTTATGGTTGAGTGGTCACTGGAGTTGATGAAGATGATGTGTTTGGTGATGTTCCTTGTGTTGTGTTCGTTTGTTCTGGAGGAGTGGTAACTGTGGTACTGGAAGGAGTGATGTTTGTTCTCCTTGGAGGATCCACAGTTAAAGGAACATCAATGGTTGTTGGTGGAACCATTGGATACTCATTGTCATCTTTGGTACCTGAAACATCAAAGTAAGATGTATCAAATGATTTTGTTAATGAGTCAATGTCAAACAACTAGTCTGATCCAATGACTTTCTTAGTGAAAGAATTTTCATTAAAAATAACATCTGTTGTTTCTTCCACTATGTTAAGCCTTGGATTGTATACTCGGTAAGCTTTTGAGCTTCCGGAGTATCCAACAAAAAATCCGTCATCTGCTTTTGGAGCAAACTTAGATAATTGTTCTCTGGTGTTTAATATTGAAACAAAACATCCAAAAGCTTTAAGAAATCCAATGAACGGTTTTCTTTTAAACATTAATTCATATGGTGTTTTGGAATGTTCTTTGATTATTAATGTTCTGTTTTGTATGTAGCAAGCTGTATTGATTGCTTCAGCCCAAAAGGATATGGGTAATAGAGAGTCAGCTAGCATAGATCTAGCAGCTTCTATCAATGTTCTGTTTCTCCTTTCAGCAACTCCATTCTGCTGAGGAGTCCTTGCTATATTGAATTGATGATTAATTCCTTTCTATGCACAAAAAGAAGAAATAGAGTCATCTTTAAATTCAGTACCATTATCACTTCTTAAAGATTTAACTTTAAGATCTAACTGATTCTTAATTTTAGTAATAAAGGATTTGATGATTTCTGATGTTTCTGACTTGTGTAATAGAAAGAAAACCCATGTGAATCTTGAGTAATCATCTACTATCACAAGATAGTATTGCTTCTTTCCTATGCTTAGGATGTTTGTTGGGCCAAAAAGGTCCATGTGAAGCAATTTGAGTGGTGTGTTGTTAAAGTTTACCAATTTTGACTTATGAGACATTTTATGTTATTTGCCTCTCAGACATGCATTGTAGTGGTCTGTAGAGAAGAATTCTTTTTGTGGTAAACCTATTACTAAGTCACCTTTTACAAGTTGATTCATTCTGTTTTAATTTGAGTGTCCTAACCGTCTGTGCCATAATTGGGAAACATACTCTGATGCTTTTGATAAATAAACATGTTTCAGGGGTTGATGTTTAAACAGTGTTCATATCAACAATGTTTGTGTTGTTATGACGGTGTGTTTTCAAAAGGATACTATCTTCAGGTATTTGAAAACCCGTCTTGAGAATGTAACAGTTGTTGGAGTCAAAATAGGTGGCATATCCTTTATCGTAGATTTGGGATACGCTGAGAAGATTGAATTGGAGGTTGGAGTAGTAGTTGACATTTTCAAAGCTGATCAACCCATTTGATACTGTTCTTTCACAAGTTATCTTTCCACCTGTCTATCTCCTCCAAAGGCTACATTTCCTCCATGTTTGCTTTTAAAATCCCGAAGGAGGGAACAATTGCCAGTCATGTGTCGGGAACATCCACTGTCAACATTCCAAATGTTGTCAGGCCTTCTTTGATGTCCCTGCACAATCAAAGAAATCAGTTAGATGATGCAACCCAAGCCAAGATGGTCTTGGGTTATCCGTCTTTTCCCATAATGCATATTTCTTCTAAAGTGGCATTGTCTGATGGTTTAGGAATTCTAGGCGCACTAGATTTCCTCTGAATGTTTTTGGCTCTGTCAGGAGAAGTGCTTTGAGCTCTTCTTCTTTAAGTGCCAATGTCTGATGGTTGTCTGTTTTGAGACTTATGTCTCCTGTTTGATTGTTTAAAGGTGTCATAAAAAGTTTTATCATTGTTTAAAACAACCTTTTGATGTGGAGTCTGTCTTGGTACTCCTACCGTGTTCTTAATAGGAACAACTATTTGTTTCTCAGTTGATTTCTCAACTTGAGTCTGTTTGTTTTGCTTCTTGTTTTTCTTTATTTGGAAAAAATAGTTAGCAGTGCTATGATTATTTCTTTCACAAATTGAACAATAATTATGAAAATGGCAAGATTTAGTACTGTGATTGTTCATGTTACAGTACTTGTAATATTTACCATCTTTGCATTTTTCTGTGGTGTGTGTGTATTGATCACACCACTTGCAGTATGGTAGATTTGTATTGCCTTATTTGTTAATAAACTTTGATTTTAAATTTGATTTTAAAGGTACATCAAAAGTTACTGTTGTTTGTTTTTGCTGAATGGGAGCTTTGCCTTTTCCTTTGTTTGTTTGTATGAGAGAGGCAGTGGAAGATCCAGTTTTCCTTCCACCAGAGCAGATATCAAAACCTTATGTCTTCTTTGTTTGTTTGGTTGATGTATCAACCACACTTGATGTTGGACCCTGAAAGGATCATACATGCCAATTCAAGAGGTGGTTGAAGGTTGTTCTGGAAGGAAATCCCTCAAGTCCAAGAAGAAATGCGGGTGAAGAATTAAGAAGAAAAAGACAAGTGTTGGGTGTCCGCATTAGTAAATGCGGAAGACCAAAGAACAAATACGATCAAGTATTTTTTCATCCTCATTTACTAATGTGGACAAGCAAAACAAATACGGCTAAGTATTTGTTCATCCGCATTAACTAATGCGGATGACACAGTTAATGCTGAAGCTTAATATAAGAAATGCTGATGAAGACATCACATCCGCATTAACTAATGCGGATGAACATTTACAAATGCTGATCATCTTTTGTACTTAGACTAGCATTCTGATGTATAGTTGTCAGGGTAGTTTAGTCCTTTTGTACTAGCATTGTATCAGCCTATAAATAGAATAGTATACACTACTTTTGTAAGTTTCACAAATGTATTCACACAAGTTACAAAGAAGTACTGTTTGGTGCTGCAAACTCTAGAACTCTTTGTATCTTGTTTACCAACATCAATATACAAAGCATTTATTAGTATTTTCAGCATTTAATGTTTGTTGATTTAATATTTCCGCTACTTAATCATTGACTCAATCATCATATTCGATCCTTGTTGAGTCAGATCAACTGAGTTTCCCATCTCAGACCCGGAAATTTATAAAAAGGAAAGGAAAAGAAGAGAAAAAGGGGAAAGATAAGATTTTTCAAAAGTAAAGGGGGGTAAAGTGTGCAAGTGGCAAACTTGCCTCTAGTGGGTTCAAAAAGCAGGGGATGGCCGCCCACACCCGTATTTCCCCACATCTGCTTTCGGCTGTAAGAAGAGAAGAAGAAGCTTCCATCTGTTTCTAGAGAGAGAAGCAGGAAGATCTGCTTGAAGGTGAGATTTTAAGGTAATTCTTCTCGGTTTTCAGCTTCGAGATCGAGTTTCTGGTGTTTAGTGCTTATTTTCGTGGGTTTTAGGTGCTGGAACTTCAAGTGGGCTCTCGGGTTTGAGGTGTTCTACTTGAAATCTGTTCAAGGTGAGTTCTAGATCTCCTCTTTTACTAGTTTCCTATGTGTTTGGGGCTGTTATGCATATTGGACAGAAGGTTTCTAAACCAAACTATGAATTTTAATATGACGTGCGACTGTGTGCTGTTGATGTATGTTTTTAGATGATATCAAAGTTGTGCATAATGTTTAGTATGTTCTAAGTGTGTAGCATGTTATATCTAAGCTAATAATATGCTTAAAATGATGTATGGAGACTGGAAATTAGGTAAGTTGAATCGCAGGTGATGGACTTGGTGTCCGCTGTGGACACTAGCCGTCCGCTGTGGACACTTGAGAGAATTAGACCGTTCGCTGTGGACTTGCATGTCTGCTTTGGATTTTGTATGTCCGCTGTGGACACTTGGTCATTATTAATGTGTCCGTTGTGGACACTTAGGTATTTAGCCTGTCCGCTGTGGACTTTGGCTGTCCGTTGTGGGCATCGTTCATTCGCTGTGAACCCTTTAACCATCCACTGTGAACACACTTAGTGTTTTACTCATCCGCTGTGGACTTTGGCTATCCGCTGTGGACTTTGTATGTCCGATGTAGAGTTTGCTTGTCCGCTGTGAACCCTTGAGAAAATCTTAGCTGTCCCCTATGGACTTGGCTGTCCGGTGTGGACCGTTGAATGTTTTAGTTGTGCGCTGTGGACATACTTAGTGTTTCATTCCTGCGCTGTGGACTCTTAGCTGTCCGCTGTGGATTTGGCAATCCGCTGTGGACCATTAGCCATCCGCTGTGGACACTTAGATAATTTTGCATGTTGCGCTATTTGGACTTTGTTCATCCGCATTTACTTTGTTTATCCCATTTTCTTTGTTCAACCGCATTTAGTGTTGTTCATCCGCACTTGTACTTGTTCATCCGTATTTGGACATGTTCATACGCATTTGGTTCTTCCGCATATCTTTAGACACTTAGAATATTTTCTAAGACTTTCATCTGCATTTGCTTGTCCGCATTTGCTGAACATTCAGCCGTATTGGCTTATGTTGATCCGCATTTCCTTGGGCACTTAGGATTTTCTAGAATTCTGGGAAGTAGAATGTAGTGTTAAGTTCTGATGTGTTGTGGTGGTTTATGCCTATTGATGTTATATGCTTGTGAACTGTGGTTATTATGTGCCTTTACGTGGTGTGATATGTATGAGTACATAAGTAAAGTATTATGTAACGAAAGTGAAAGATAATGAATGATGAAAATGGAAGTAATGAATGATGAGATCTTTGTTGCTGACCCCGGTACTGTGTCAGCTTTTTAGCATGAGTGGGGGTTTGTTTACTAACCCTGCCATAGTATCAGCTTTTAGCATGAGTTAAGGGAGTAGCATATGAGTTGAGATAAGATCCTTGTCACGTACCCTGGTGCTATGTCAGCTTCGGCATGAGCGGGGGTTTATTTATAAACCCCGACACAGCACCAGCTTTTAGCATGAGTCGGGGTATAGCATGAGGCAGGGTCTATAAAGAAGTGAGAGACGAATGATGATGAACAATGATGAAGATAATAATTATTATCTAGATGTATGTATGATGTGTGATCATTAACGAAAGTAAAGGATATGTTTTAACGTAATGTAAAGTATTTTATTATGAAAACAAGAACTCACTCAGCGTCGCTGACTTTTTGTATGCATAATAGTTGGCAGGTTACCGTTTGATGCAAAGGAGGTGCATGCATAGATGCATAAGCTACTGGGAATGTTTTGAGTCTGGCATTCATATTTTGAGATAATATTGTATCAATACAAGTTGGTATCATAGCCAAAGTTTAAGAGAATTGGGTAAAATATTTTCAAAAACCTAAACTTAAACTGAGAATGGGACAAGAAAGGGAAAGGGATGCCAGTCCTAGTAGCTACATGCCTACAGGTAAATGTTTTATGTAAGATAATAAAAAGGAATTATGTGTGTGTGCTATATGGATTATGTGTTCTTTGTAGATTTGGATACTGATGTAGTCAAGATAGGAAATGCTTGGAGAATGAAGAGTAAACTAAGTGGCTAATCACAACTAGCCACTGTAATTAGGGACTTACTACACTTGACATAATCTGAGCTATTACCTTGAATGAAAGTGTTGGTGTTTGAATCTTGTAGTGCTTAGAGATGGGTGGTGGTAGATCTTCAAAGGCTTCTCGAGGTGGAGGTCATGGTGGTCTTGGTGCTAGACCATGTGCCATGAGGAATAGGGCTAAGACTGCCAAAATGGCTCCTGAAGAGCCCGAGCTTTGTCACCATGATGGTGAGGATGAGAGTGCTAATCTGAGGGCCTCAATGAAGGTGGTAGTAGCGAAAGAAGTTCATCAGGTCATGCAGACGATTCTGCCATCTGTGGTGACCGAGGTTATTAGAGCTGTGTCGGAGGATGAGAAGAAGGTGAAAGAGGAGAAGAGGAAAACCGCTAGGCGAGGAGGCGAAGGAGGAGGTTCAGGGGAGATGGAGCAACCGGATACTAAAATGGTTGTCTCCAGTGATGATGAGGAGGAGGAGGCAGTGCAGGAAGCTACAAAGGGGTGCAACTATGGGGCATTTCAGAGATGCAAGCCCCCGACGTTTGATGGGAATGGGAGTGCTGCTGCTGCTCACCGATGGGTGAGGGAGATGGAGTCGGTAGTTGATATCAGTGAGTGCTAAGAGGATCAGATGGTGAAGTTTGCTACCCAGTCGTTTGTGGATTCGGCCTTATGCTAGTGGGACAACATTCTCCAGGCCGAGGGTAGCAGGGTGACTGGAAGGATGAGGTAGAGTGAACTGAAGGAGCTGGTGATCTAGGAGTTTTGTCCACATAGGGAGCTTGACAAGATCGATAGAGAGTTCATACAGTTGGAGGGGAGAACTATGACGCACCAACAGTACACAACTAAGTTTAATGAGATGGCAAGGCTGGTGCCAGAGCATGTGACACCCGTGTCACGGAAGATAAAGAGATACATCCAGGGTTTGCCGGCAGATATCCGTAGACATCTGATCACCGCTCGGCCAGGTACATTCAGGTCGGTGGTCGATCTGGCGGGGAGACTGTATGACAAGCGAGAGGCAGTGGCGGTGATGGATGAGAAGAAGACGTATGGCAATGATAGGAATGGGAATGACAAGCAGTATAACGAAGGTGGTTTTATGGCCAGAGGTAAGAAGATGAGAGTGGATGATCGGAAGGTGATAACAGAGAGGGAGAAGGCATGCAAGAGGTGTGGGAGAGATCACGTGGGGGAGTGTAAGTGGGGATCGAATGCCTGCTTTCAGTGTGGAAAGGAGGGCCACAGAGAAGAGACTGTAAGAAGTCGAGGGCTGAGAGCTCCGAGACTGAGAAGGGGACTGAGAAGTAGGGTAGAGGGCGGAGGCCAGGGTATTCGCAATGAATTGGGAGGAGGCTAGGGTGGACTCCGACGCGGTGCCAGGTACATTCCTAGTAAACTAGACTTGTGCCTCTGTACTTTTTATTCTGGTGCCAGTAGGAGTTTTATTTTTGCTGCCTTCTGTGATAAGTTACCCGCTAGGAGTAGGAAGATTGATGAGCCCTTCAATATAGAAACTACCATTGGTAAGTCAATCAGGATTTCTGATATGTTAGAAGACTATGGCATAGAGTTGAAAGGCCATAGGTTCTCTGCTAGGTTGTTCGTGATGCTCTTAGGCGGATTTGATGTATCCTAGGGATGGATTGGCTAGCAGCCCATGAGGAAAACATCATGTGTCGCAAGAAGATGATTCGATTGACTGCGCCCGATAGTTATTTGGTGACGATTTATGGTGATAGAGTTAGTACGATCTCGAAAGTAATTTGGATGGTTGTGGCAGAGAAGTGTACAAGACGTGGGAGTGGTGCCTATCTAGCCTACGTGAAGGATGTGGATGCGTCAGTACCACAATTGACGAACGTACCGGTCACGTGTGACTTCCCAGACGTGTTCCCGAAGGATCTACTAGGAGTGCCATCGGATCATGAGATCGAGTTCCAGATAGATCTGATGCCTGATGCCCAACCTGTTGCTAAGGCATCGTATCCTCTAGCTCCCTCTGAGATGAAGGAATTGATGACTCAGCTGCAAGAGCTGTTAGATAAGGGGTTCAGTCAACCGACCATCTCTCCATGGGGTGCTCCGGTCTTATTTATGGAGAAGAAGGACGATAGCATGAGGATGTGTATCGACTACCGTGAGTTGAACAAGTTGACGGTGAAGAACCGGTATCCATTACCGAGGATTGATGACTTGTTTGATCAGCTTCAAGGTGTCAGTTGGTTCTCGATGATATATCTCCGATCTGGTTACCATCAATTGAGGTGGAGGAGCGGGATATTCCTAAAACAGCTCTTCATACGTGTTATGGACACTACGAGTTCCTCGTGATGTCATTTGGTTTAACCAACGCGCCAGTTGCTTCATAGATTTGATGAATCACGTGTGCTAACCTATGTTAGATAAGTCAGTGACTGTGTTCATTGATGATGTCCTGATTATTTCGTAGAGTGAAGAAGAACATGTCGGTCACATCCGGGAAGTGCTAGATACACTTCGAAGGGAGAAGCTGTATGCCAAGTTCTCCAAGTGTGCGTTCTAGTTATGCAGGGTCTAGCTTTTAGGTCAAGTGGCTAATCCTGAAGGGATTATGGTAGACCTAATAAGGGTTGAGGCGGTGATGCAATGGATGTCTCCAAAGACACCATCCGAGATTCGTAGTTTCTTGGGTTTGGTGAGTACTATAGGGTAATTATCCAAAACTTCTCTAAAGTGGCGGATATGGTCTTTGCATTGAAGGAATGGAGGCCACCTGGGGAATCAGAGGAAGAAATGAAATGGCACTACCCAGATCTCTTTAAGGAGTGACAGGTTTTAGGGACGAAACCCATTTAAGGGGGGTGGACTTGTAACACCCGAAAATTTATAAAAAGGAAAGGAAAACAAGAGAAAAAAGGGAAAGATAACATTCTACAAAAATAAAGGGGGTTAAAGTGTGCAAGTGGCAAACTTGCCTCTAGTGGGTTCAAAAAGCAGGGGATGGCGGCCCACACCCCATTTCCCCACATCTGCTTTCGGTTGCAAGAAGAGAAGAAGAACCTGCCATTGGTTTCTAGAGATAGAAGGAGGAAGATCTGCTTGAAGGTGAGATTTTAAGATATTTCTTCTCGGTTTTCAGTCGGGTTTCAGCGTTTGGACCGAGTTTCTGGTGTTTAGTACTCGTTTTCATGGGTTTTAGGTGCTAGAACTTCAAGTGGGCTCTCGGGTTTGAGGTGTTCTACTCGAAAGCTATTCAAGGTGAGTTCTAGATCCCCTCTTTTACTAGTTTTCTACGTATTTGGGGCTGTTATGCATACTGGATAGAAGGTTTCTAAACCAAACTATGAATTTTAACATGACGTGCGACTGTGTGCTGTTGATGTATGTTTTTAGATGATTTCTAAGTTGTGCTTGATGTTTAGTATGTTCTAAATGTGTAGCATGTTAGATATAAGCTAAGAATAAGCTTAAATTGATGTATGGAGACTGGAAATTAGGTAAGTTAAATCGCAGGTGATGGACTTGGTGTCCGCTGTGGACACTAGCCGTCCGCTGTGGACACTTGAGACAATTAGACCGTCCGATGTGGACTTGCATGTCCGCTGTGGATTTTGCATGTCCACTGTGGACACTTGGTCATTATTAATGTGTCCGCTGTGGACACTTAGGTATTTAGCCTGTCAGCTATGGACTTTGGCTGTCCATTGTGGCATTGTTCATCTGCTGTGAACCCTTTAACCATCCGTTGTGAACACACTTAGTGTTTTACTCATTCGCTGTGGACTTTGGCTGTCCGCTGTGGACTTTGCATGTCCGTTGTAGACTTTTCTTGTCCGCTATGGACCCTTGAGAAAATCTTGGCTGTCCGCTGTGGACTTGGCTGTCCGTTGTGGACCCTTGAATGTTTTAGTTGTGCGCTATGGACAGACTTAGTGTTTCATTCATGCGATGTGGACTCTTAGCTGTCCGCTGTGGACTCTTAGCTGTCCGTTGTAGATTTGGCCATCCGTTGTGGACCATTAGCCATCTGTTGTGGACACTTAGATAATTTTTCATGTTGCATGCTTTGGACTTTGTTCATTTGCATTTACTTTGTTCATCCGCATTTACTTTTTTTATCCCATTTACTTTGTTCATCCGTATTCTCTTTGTTTATCCGCATTTATCAGGGGATTGGATCTCAGCCTCGTACATACTCCAATCACACTCACCATCTTGTTTGATAATCATTGCAGATGATTTTGAGTGTTGATTTGGACTATACTGTGTGATTTGAGGTGGGCTTGGTGCAGCAGGAATACTGATAGGAGGTGGGATTTGTCTGCTGCTTGATGCTTGTGTTTGATTGTTGTTTCTATCAACTCTTGGTTGTTGGCATTCTCTTGAGAAATTTCCATACAGTTGACAGTTGTAGCATCTCACCTTTGTTTTGTCAAAACCAATTTTGGTTTTCTTGTCCATGCTCAACCCTCTATTTCTTTGGAGAAACCTTTTTGAAATATAGGCAATCATTGCTATAGACCACTGAAGATCCATTTCTTCAACCATGTCTGGTGGCAATTCATCCAGGTCTTGTTGGATGATTTGAGATGGTGTGAGATTTGCACTCAAGTATGCTTCAAAGCTAGTTAAGAAGACTGCATAGGCTGCTTTCTATTCTTCACTTTATAGAATGATTATGAGAGCATCCATGGGCTTCTTAAACTTATGTATGTTGTGAGTCTTTGGTTGTTGTTGTTTGTTGGAGCTGGAAGTGTGAGGATTTTGTTTGCTTTGGGGAGTAGCTTCATGGGAAGCATGAACACCAGTCTTTTTAGACTTTGTTTGTTATTGGATGATTCATGTACAGAGAAGAAGGAGGTTTGACTTTAATCTAGAAATTTTTAATCTTCATCTTCTTCGGTGCACGTCAAGAATGCCTTGTCTGTTTGTTGAAGTTCCTTGAACTTCCTTGAACTTGTATGATTCCACATGTCTGATTGTATTGTTACTCCTAGATCTTTCATCTAGTTCTAGTGCCTCTACTATGGCCACTAGAGCATCTAGAGATAATGCTTCAAGATACAATGTTGCTTTCATTAATGAGACTGACTGAGTCCAGCTCTTAGGCAGTGTGTGCAACATCTTTTTGTTGATCTCCACTGATTCATATTTGAGACCATAGACTATCATCTCATTGACTACTTGAACAAATTTATGGAGTTGTTGTGGTATGGATTCTCCTTGAACATGGTGGAAAGTTTCATATTGAGTCCTTAATTTCTCCTTGCTTCCTTCACACGTGGTGTGAAGTACCTTCCATAGTTCATGAGTTGTTTTGAAATTTTCAACCCGTGTCAAAATTTCAAATAGCAAAGTCATTGCAAATATACTGTATGCTTTCATGTCTATTTTGACCTTCTTGAGGTCATCACCAGCTACACTTTTTAAGCTTACTGGCTTTTGTACGTTATAGTCAGGCCCAAGAGTTAATGGTATGAATGGTCCCTTGGTTATGGATGTCCATAGGTCCGGGTCTTGGAAAATAATCCAATTTCTGAACATAATTTTTCATTGTTTGAAATCTGCTTTGTTCTTGAGTCTTCGTGGTTTGAGGCCATTGTTTGATTCTGAAATTTCATCAGACATGTTTGTTAAATTTTTAACTTAACATTTTAAGTCAAATTTGTTTGATTATTTAGCTCGGTGCTAAATTTGTTTTTATCCTAAAGTCACTAGGATTTGTTTGATGTTTTTGTCACTTTTAATTGATTATCGGATAAGGGAAATTAATTAATTTATAATTAATTAATTAATGTCCTAGGTTAAATCACTGTCAAGTCTCGGTGAAATAAGGAATATTCTGTTAAGGATGTTACACTCAGTCAAGATAGTCAAAACCCTTTTAATGAATCCGGTCAAAAAGTTAAAACCCTAAAAAAACAAATATTTTGTATAAAAAGTTAACTTTTATGGATCAAAAAGTTACTTTTTCAGAAAATTCAAAAGAAGAATGTGTTTCTTCTTTGATTTTGAATGATGAACCAACACAATCACCGGATATTATGAAGGTTTGAATGAACAAAAACTAGGGTTTATCCTAGGGTTTGTTCGCGGCTATAACAATTTCAATAAAACAACAATCGATTTGTTGCTTGAAGAAGATTAATTGCCTGATTTGAGTGTAGGACAACTCAAATATGGTGTTTAAATACAATGAATGGATTCAAAGTATTCAAATGAGTGTTTGTTTGATGAAAACTAGATAGAACAATACCCGTGTACTGTTTATCCGAAAACCCTTAGAAACCGATGAGGGTTTAGATAGTTTTGTGATGAATACTTTCGAAAATCATGTATGAATGATGTTTAGAGCTTTAAAGACACAAAATATTCTTCACAGTGTAAGAAAACTGATTATTCAATCATGTTTTGAACATTTGTTGAATGTTTGATGTAGAAGAAGGTTGTTGTGATGATTTTCAGCTTGAAATGTAAGTTTTGAAGCTAATGAACCATAGATATCATGTTGTTGAATGAGAGGATCAAAAATCAGTGTATGATTTGAGCCAAGGCTCTGATACCACCTGATGAAATCCAAATTAAAGGATGGATTCCACTAAGGATCTTTTCAAATCTCTCAAACAAATATAACAACAGATTGTTATATTCTATTCAACAATCAATAATCATGGTGCAGAAACCCATGATCAGAGATATGATATCAATGAGTATGTGTGTATGATTATGTGGTTGCAGTGATTGAATTTCTGAATGATAATAATAAACTGCTTGTTTGTATTGAATGTTCAAAAGCTTACAAAGGATTAGGGTATTATGCTATTTATAGCCAATACAGATAGCTATCTACAATTACAAAAATACCTTTATGTAAAACAAAATTACATAAATAATCCTAAGTATATAAGCTGTCCGCTGTGGCTGATAGACTGTTCGCTGTGCATGATCAGTCGTCTGCTGTGAATGGCCAATAAGCTGTCCGTTGTGTCTTGGATGCTATCCACTGTGAACACTTATTGTGTGATTGCTTTGTTTTTTGTCCGCTATAGGGTGTTCATCCGTTGTGGATGAACATCCATTATGGACTGTTCATCAGCTGTGGACTAGTCATCTGTTGTGTATGCTTTGGACATCCACTGTAGACACTTAGAAGCTTTTCTTCATCCGCTATAGACTCTTGTTCATCTGCTGTGGAAGGTCTTCATCCGCTGCAGACACTTAGCGAAAAATTCCTTTTTATCTACAATCCTAAAAAAGAAATTTAAGCTACATTAGTGTATGTTATAAATGTTAATGATACTAATGTGTTAGTTATTGATTGTTTGGATGTTAGAACACATTATGTTTGCTTATTGCAAGCATTATCCTTTTAATGCACTTGTTGAGTCCAACACTCAAGGACTCTATTTGCCGATGCCTTCAACAGATAGTTCTCAAATTCAATAATTGTTTCTCTTTCAGCCTAACCTTGAAGTCTTGCATTTTCTACTTGTAAGTTAGATAATCTTTATGCAAGATCAAGGTTATAGGCCATCGATTCCTGTATTTGTTGCATGCTTCCCTCATCCAAAGTTATGGAATCCTTGGGAGATGAGGTCCTAGGCCAAGCCTCTACACCCTCACCACCAGATGTGGTTTCTTAGCGCCCTGGAGTCCTCTCCTCAAAGAATGACTCCAAAGAGACATTCTCAAGGTGAGTTTTCATGGTTGAGGTCTTAAGTATGTTGTCTTTATCTTGCTGATCAATTGATGAATCAGCCGTAGAGAAAGCCTCTTCCATATTGATCCATTGCTTACTAGGATCAATATCTTTGGATATAGGATGTGGGTTAGATGCTTCTACAAACACATCAGTCTCCACTATCTATAGTGTATAGGAAGGGGGAGATAGTGGGTTATGCTGAAGTGCAGTTTGAACATCTTCATTCAGGGTAATAGACATGTGTATGTGAGATTGAGGAGCTAAGTCTAATGGCCCAGGATGTGAACCAGTTCCTAATGAAACTTCTTCCTTAGAAATGGTCTCAACAATGTGTGTATCCCTTTTTGGTTGCTCAGTAGAGTGTTGGGTCTTTAATTAAGGGCTAACAAATTTGGTTTGGGTCTACCTAAGCACGTAAGCCAAGCATTCACTTACTTATTCATAGACTTTTCTAGAATCTCAGAAGAATTAAGAGAAACTTCTTCTTTGAGCTTTGTTTACGTGTGGCTGACACCTTTGACTTAGCTAGGACCCTTGTTTCCAGCCTTGGCTTTTTGTGGGGAGGTGATTTAGGGGCCTACATCTTCTCAATAGAAGATGCAAGGTTTTGCTTCTTTTTGCACACTTTGGTCTTTGAAGTAGAGGGTGTGGGATCAACAATGGAGGGTTTTGCCATGTTGCCACCCTTAGGCTCTATGACCTCTAGCATATGTGTGAACAAGGGAGTGACCTTCCCAGAAAAGGATTTAGGAGTAGCCTTGAACATTGAGAAAATAGCTTTGTTTAAAGCTCCCAAGGCATGTATAACTCCTTCAGTTATAAGTTTATTACCCAATTCTTCATTTAAAATTAGTTGAATGAATCTAGGGTACATTAGAAACTTAAAATTTTTAGCAGTGGTTACATTCTTACAAAGGTTTTGAAATATGAAGTTTGAGAAGTCATAACTCTGCTATTTAAAAAGCCCATGGATAGCCCCTACTAGATCCAATGGTACTTAATCCCATCCATCTGACTTGTTTGACAAGCAATGCAAGAACATATGAAGGATAATTCTCCAATTACGATATACCATGGATTTGGAGAAGGTGGATGTTAGTAATGGTCCTTCATATCCCATCTCCTTGAGAGTCGCACTCACTACTTCTTTATAGAATGAAGATTCACCATTTGCATCATTCAACTGCAGGTGTTGTCGAATCCTTGCACAGGAGATGGTGATCTTCAGTCCTTGTACCGTCGTGATGAGGACTTTCGTTTCATGTTCTCTCTTAATAGAACATGTAGTCTAGAATTACAGAATATGTGGCTCACAGATCATCGAATCATAGACTGGATTACCAATGGGTTAAGTGTAGTGATGTTGTGATTTGGTCTGAACTCTAGGTTTTGACCAGTAATGGAAAGATTTTGAATTTGAATTTTGGTAGGGTTTAAGAGATATAAAGGCGTTTGATGGATTTTGCTTTCAGACGAAGATTGAAGATGACAATGGTGGGAAGAAGTTCTGATTTACAGTTTGTGGATAATATATAATAGTATTATTTTAAAAATTTTACCACCATAATTGTAAATCCGACAGCTTGTGATGATGGAACAATCTTTTCAGGCAACTACAATGGCGCTACTATGTATCGATAGATAAAAGTGGGTCCTATCGGATCTTATAAAAGACATGTGCTGAAATTGTGATAATCGACACATACCTAGTTTTAGTCATTTTTGTTAACTCCGAAGCATTTTTCACAATTTTTATCGGCCGAACTATATTGTTGGTGATTGAGATGGTACTGTTGTTGTCAATATGAATTGGAGTATTCATGAAGGTTACTTCATAATCTCAAAGTTTAATTTCAATCCATAGCACTTGAGCATAACAACTTGATACAACAATATACCCTGCTTCAGCAGTTGATTTAGACATACAGGTTTGCTTCTTATATTGCCATGAAACCAGTCTTCCCCCTAGAAGTTAACATCCTCATGAGGTGGACTTCTGCTGATGTTGCATCCTTCATAGTCGCTATCTGTATATCCATAGAGATTGATGTCAACACTCTTAGGGTACAATAATCCCAACTTAGGTTCCCTTTTAAGATACTTCAAAATTCTCTTGGCAGCCATTAGATGTGACACTTTTGGAGTAGCTTGGAATCTTGAGCACAAGCATGTGGCAAACGTGATATCTGGTCTGTTGTCTATGAGGTACATGAGAGATCCAATGATGGCTCTGTACTGCTGCTGATCAACTGCTTTGCCCTCAAGATCAGGAGTTAATGAACATACATTTGACATAGGAGTTTTAGTAGCCTTAACATCGATATCTTGAAATCTCACTAAGATGTCTTGAACATACTTAGATTGATTTATGAAAATGCAATAGTGGTTTGTTTTAATTGTAGCCCTAGAAAGAAAGTGAGTTCTCCGATTGAACTCATCTCAGACTTTGACTTCATGAGACTTTCAAAGGCTTTACATAAGCTTTCATTTGTAGACCCAACTATGATATCATCCACATACACTTGTACCAAAATGATATCCAAATCAACTTTCTTTATGAAGAGAGTTTTGTCTATAAATCCTCTGTGTATCCATTCTTCAAATGAAAGGTAGAGAGTGTCTCACACCATTTTCTAGGATCTTGATGAATACCATAAAGGGCTTTCAGTCCCAAAATAGTAAGCTAGGTTTTATCTGCCGGTTCACAATAGTAATTTATCGATCAATAGTTTTGATTGTCAACGTGTCTATCCATTCAAGAAACAAGATTAATGATTTCAACAATTATTTATAATCCAAGATGTCCATTATGATCAGGTCATCCAAGATTACAACCCAATTATGATAGATTCAAAGAATGTATACAAAGATTGAGAATTAGCGTTTTACTATTTAGAAGTTCCAACACCCGAAACAACTAGATCTACGTGATCCAATGCCCAAAACCAAGAAAACAAGATTATTAGATGATGATTTTGATGTTAGATGATGAACATCATGAATAACATGATTAAACAAGAACTAATTCACCAAAATGAATGATTTTCTTATTGGAAAATAAAAAAATATATAAACAATGCTTGAACAAAATCCAATCTTGAATGATAAAGACATCAAAAAAATTGATGGAGTAATGGTTGAGGATGATGATATTCGATGATGATGAAGAAGAACCAGATCAACAAGGCTTGAGGTGGCTAGGGTTTTTTAGAGAGAAAACTTAGAGAATAAGTTTTCAAAATGAAAGAATCGGAAAACAAAGGGAAACCCTTCCCATTTGAAGGAATTCGGCCAAGGGGGCCTTAGATGGGTCTCTCCAAGTCCGACTCGTCCTGATGCGCGTATTGTCCAAATTTTAGGGTTTTAAATTCTGTCTTTTAATTCGATTCCAATGAACTATTATATGCTATATAAATTATTAATTTATATTTTTAAATTAAATTAAGTCTATTTAGTAGACTTTAGGCAAAACCCACTGATGTCCGATTCTTATCGCGTTCTTAACATAAATTTTAATACTTTAAGTTTTGACAATTCTTAACTAAGCCCAAGGTAAATAATCATTGTACTACATCCAATCCAGTGAACGTCTCACTTCACCAACCCTAAGCCCATTAGCATATTTTAGGCCCGTAATGCACAGTTCTAGAACTTAGCGTATCTACATGCGTCTAATATACTATTCTCTGACCAAGCCAACATTAGGTTAACTTTCAAGTCGAAGTCCATATTCAAACCAAGTCAAAGTCAAAGAGTAAAAGCCAAAAAGTCAATTTAATGTTCAATGGACCTATTTTGGTGACAGATGTCATAATCTGGATACTTGGGATCTTCAAAGCCAGGAGGTTGGTAAACATAAATATCTTCATCCATCTCACCATAGAAAAATGCACTGTTGACATCCATCCGAAACACCTTAAACTCCTTAGAGGCAGCAAGTGCTAGAAAAATTCTGATTGCTTCAAGCCTGGCCATAGGAGCAACAACTTCGTTATAATCAATCCTTTTTTTATGTGTATCCTTGTAGCACAAGTCTAGATTTGTTCTTGTAACAATACTTCTGTCATACTTCATGTTTCCAAACACCCATTTGGTTCCTATTGCAGCCTTTTCCTTAGGAAGTGCACATAGTTTTCGAACCTTTTATCTAGCAAACTGAAGAAGCTTCTCTTGTATTGCTTCTACCCACCTGTTATCTTTTAAGACCTCATCTACTTTCCTGGGTTCTAGTTTAAAAAGGAAGCATGAAGAGAAACAAATGTTTGCTTCATTCACCCTGCTTCTTGACTTGACACCAGCATCAACATTGCCAATGACATTCTCAACTGGGTGTTCTTTATGAATTATTACTCTTGGGATCACTTGAAGTTGTTGAGATATATCTAAATTGGAGAAGTTTGTTTCAAGTAAATCAGCAGATGAAATGACTGGATCAACTGCCGAATTGACTCCTTCTTTAGCATTTGTCATACTTGGTTCCTTTTCAAGAGATTATCTAGTACCACAATGAACATAAGACTCCTCATCTGATAAGTCATCATGAGCAAGTGATGGTTTACCCATACACTTTATGGTACTAGCATCTGCTTCTTCTAAATATGGCTGAACTGGATCAGCAGATGACCTGTTGTGACTGAGACCATAAGGTAGATCGACTTTGTAATCTTTAGCATTTTAGACTTGTATGTCTGCTAATCTATTAGGTGAGTCTCCTAAAACATTCTCAATAAAATGGTAAAATGCATTTGTGTATCCATTTAGATAAAACATCCAACTTAGGGTATTCCCAACACTATTTGATCAAGCCCAAGGTACATAATCATTGTACTACATCCAATTCGGTGAACGTCTCACTTCACTAACCCATTAGCACATATTAGGCCCATAATGCATAATTCTAGAACTTAGTGTATCTATATGCGTGTAATGTACTATTCTCTAACCAAGCCAACATTTGGTTAACTTTCAAGTCAACTTCCATATTCAGACCATGTCAAAGTCAAACAGTAAAAGTCAATGGTCAAAGTTAATGGTCAATACACCTATTTTTGTGATGGATGTCACAGTATCCTCTCGTAGAGAGAATTTCATCCTGAAATTCAGCTGGAGTTATCAATTGCAATACCTTCCATGAGTAGGTGAGGGTACTTCTATTCTTCCTGCACATAGATAAGATTTGGATCCCTGTTTTGAGTTGCATCTAATATTTATGATCAAGATTTTACTACTCATCAAAGTTTAATATATTTCCTAGCCATGATCTCAGCCAGTTTTTTGATTATGTCAAAGGCCATCTTCAGAATCTTTATGCATTTTAAGAAAAAGTACACGTCTTCCTCACCCAGCTTATTGTTTAACTCTCTGAAATGCCTTGTGTATATGTAGTGGATATAAGATTAATCTAGCAATCTCACTTCATATCCACTAAACAATCTAATTTCTGCACCTTCTTTTCCTCCCTATTTTCTTTCAATAACCAACTCATATGTCTTTTCATCATAATAGACATTTGAGATTGGTTTGGAGGAATGAGTTCCAGCTACCATCTTTCTCTTTAAAGATTCAGTTGGCTTCACCTTGAGCTCAGGAAACACAACCTCTTCAGCTGGTTTTGTCTTTTTTTTCTCTAGAGGGTTAACAAAGGATCTATCTTTCCTCATACAGATAGCTTTGAGAGATTTGAAGTTGTTTGTTCTTTTGAACATTCTTTGAATGTCTTCAAACTCATAACCCCTGAACATAGCCTGATGATTGATGAGCTCCAGTTTGGCTAGTTCTTTCAGATCATGAATCTGTAAGGAGTTCACTAAAGCAGTATACTCAGTGAAGAATTGAACTAACCCCGAGATCTGTTGGACCATAAACATATTCCAGTCACTATCATACTTCCAGGCAATAATTTTCTGATCAGTCTTGCCATGTGGAGTAGATACACCTTCGATCATCTCTGCAGTGGTAAGCCCCTCTTGAAGTGTTAACTGGGAAGGATCAGCAAACCACTCTGGATTTCTGTGTAGAACAGGTGCCAAAGAGTCATGATCTCTATGGGTGAGCTGGATATCTTGTGCAAATAATCTTGTTCTAGGCTTTTTGATGATCTCTTCTTCCATTTTCTTCAGCCTTTCTTTCTTTTCATTTATCATCCTAAGGATGGCAGCCCTTAGGGAATTAGTCTTCATATTGGCCAATTTTCTTTTAGTATACCCGTGAGCAGACAGATAATCCTTCATTTCCTTGTCAGTCATGAATAGGGATCAGGATATAATGATTGAGAAGCTTCAGTCTGCTTGGGCTTTAAAGTGGGTTTATCAGCTTGAGTTTTGGGAGAATGAGTCTTTTCATACTCAGTTTCAACAGTAGCGTCCAACAGTTTGTTTAGCTTTTCTTCTTCTGCTATCATCCCCTCATATGTCATCCCAAAGACTTCATCTGGATTACAGCCATGATTGATGAGAAACAAGGCTTTGGTCATCAAATCATCTTTTGGGCTTTATCCACCATTTCTTGGACAGAGGGTTCAGGCTTTTCAGGGCTTTCTCTGACTATGTGTTCATCAATCACATATCCACCCTCTATCTCTCCTTCTTCGAGGTCTATTCCCACTGACCTCATTTTCAGTTGTTCCTCAGCCTTTTCATGTTCTTCTAATAATTGAGCATTTTCAGTTGCTTTTTCTTTGGTGGATCTTCTTCTATAGGCCTTTTACCCTTTGCCTTTTCAGACAGGTATTTTCTCTTTCTGGTATATGTTTGTACTCTTGGACCAGAAGAGGGTTCAGCTAATTCAGCTTCTTTAGGCAATTTTTCAGCTTCCTTTTCTTCAGCAGCTGATGGGATTTTCTCTATTGACTCTAGTTCTGATTCTTTCTTTTGTTGTTGGTCTTCACAGAGCTTTTTGATCAAATCTTTTTGCTCCTCAGTGAGAGACACAACAGGTACAAGCTGAAGGCTCAATTCTTTCTCAAGAGGGACAGGAGATTGAGATATCACTACAATGGGCTCAGAAACTTGACCTTGATCTCCAATAAATTCCCAGAATTCATCATCAATGATGAAATCTTCACCAATGAAGCTATCAAGAGCCTCGATTATATCACTGAACTTGATTCTTCAGTGTGTGTTTCTTCATGATCTTTGCTGGTGTATAGTACCATAGCCAAACTTTGTTCTTGTGGCTTGGTTCTACTTGATTCAGCTTCTTTTTCAGGCTCAGAAGATCTCATTTTCTTAGCAGGAGGAGAGTCATCATCACTCTCTCCTGAGGAACTTTCACATCCTTCTTCTTTGTCATCATCTTTCTTCTTGTCACCCTCATCTTTATCACCTTCATCATCCTTTCTTTTCTTTTCAACCTCTTGATTTATCATGATTATCAGCTCCAACTCAGAAACTCTTTTGTTCAAAGTTTCTATCTGTTTTTGCATAGTCATGATTATATCAGTTTGCTCTTCCAGCAGGCTTTCTTGTTCCTCTATTGCAATGGTTTGGATGGTCAAAGTGTCCACATGACCACTGACTTCATCCCTTGAATGTTGAAGAGCAGCCTTTAGGCTTTCTATCTCCTTATCTTTCTCTTTCTTTTCAGTCTCATACTTCTCTTTCATCTTTTTTAACTCATTTTCCTTTTCATCTAAATCTAGAAGTCTGTCTTGAATGATACAAGATCTTCTATTTAGGAGTTTCTCCATCTTGGCTGCTTTTTGCAATAATTATGATATCATCTCATCTTTTGCATCAGGCCTGATTGCCTCTGACTCAGCATAACTCTCAGAGGGAGCAGCCTCAGAAGTAACTTGCCTCACAGGCATCTTCTTTCGATGATCCTCCTCATCAGATGATGATTTGGATTCCTCTGAAGAGCTGGCAGAATCACCAAACTCAACAGGCTCAGTAGAGACTCGGGATGCATAAACAGGAGATGTAGGAGAAAGATGAATTGGTGAAATATGGGGTGAGTGTATGGGTGATATGTGTGAAGAGATGATGGGCTATGTTTGTGGAAAGGGAATTGGTGATCTTTGTGGTGAGGGGATGGGATATGGAGTGGATGGAGAGGATATCTCAGCTGCATGAACGGAAGGCCTAGTGTGAGGATCACCACCTACATCAACCTGTGGTGACACTGGCCTCTGTCCTTCTTCAGCTACATCAGCTTGCTCATCAACATTGTGTTGACTAGGAGCAGCTTGCTCTTCTTCATGAACAGGCTCAGCATCAAGAACCTCTTTAGCTTGTTCCTCAATATGCTTATCTTGGTTGATCTGTTCCAGCATCCAGGGTAATAGAGGAGAAAATGTGCCACTGTAGAAATTCCTGGGGTCTTTCTTCTTCATGTACTGATAGGACTTTGCATTGTAGTGAGGAATATCCATCACTGGTGCTTCAGGTATAATCTCAGGGAAAGCTTCATTGATGAGACACTGCAGAAATCTAGGATACATGAGGAACATGTATCTTCTACCCTCCTGAATGTTTGACACCAGACCATTAAACACATAGGCAGACATGTTGAATGGCCTGTTTATGCACAGAGCACATATAGCAGAAGAGGTGGTCACCGATATGTCATTCCATCCAGTCTTTCTCTTTGACAGGCAATGTTGGTAGAGATGAATGAGGAATCTCCATTGCAAGTCAACCAACCCCTTGACGATCTGCTTTCCTTCATAACCTCCCTCATAACCAATGTTTGCAAAGAAAGTTATGATTTCATCATCTTCTAATTCCAGAGGAGAGTTGGCATCATCACCAAAGTGCAGACACTGTCTCACAGTCTGTTCAGTAATGGCCAAAGTATGATCAGGATTTATTCTTCCAGACAGAGTCCTTACACCATCTATCTCTGTCACCTCAGCAGTGCTCCAGAATGACCTTATGAATCTCTCATAGATGATAGGCCTAACTGTAATAGCATGAGCAACTCTGGTAGTTAAGATGAATCTGATCATGTCTCTCAAACCCTCTGCCTCAGTAACATCAGGATCAAGATAGCCACTAACATTATGGAGCTTGCTCCATGTAAGATTAGCCATTGAAACCTGCATTAGAGGCATATGAATTACACGATGCAACTGTAATTGACAGATTGTAATACATAAATTAAGTGGTGTGTTCTCAGTTTGACTTTTAATGGTCAAAATTGAGTGAACATGTGTACAGTTTCATAGAAACCATACACAAATTGATTCATATCACTCTTATATGTTTTGCAAGTTTATATAGAGTATTCATATGGTTTTAACCTCTTTTAATCATCAACATCTGGTTTTGACATTCACTTTTTCAGAATTGATTGTCCCCTGCTCTTAACATGAACTAGGTTTTGTAACCCGATTGTAGGAGGTTAAATTCTTGTTATTGATTAACTTTGCCTTCGAAAATGTCATTTAAAACTTGGTTTGATGATACTTTTGGTGATTGATTCTTAACCTAGAGTTCTATGTTCAAAATCAGTTTTTGACTGTTCGATGTTTTAGGTTAAGAACTTTGAAGAAATTCACCTTTTCTTCGATAATACTGTTGTAATGAATTGAAGATGAGGATGATAGGGATGATGATGGATGAACAAATGTGAAGACCGCTCGTCGCACTGTAAAGTCTCTCAATTTGAAAAGTATTAAATGACCTTTTAAATTCGGGTTTAAATAGATGATTTAGTGACTTTTACAAATATTAAATGTTGAAAAAAAATGCGAATGACCTTTGAAAAACACTGTAGCAAGTGCGGATAAGAATTTGTTCATCCGCATTAGTGTACTGTTGCAAATGCGGAAGAGTAAATTTCTTGCCTCACAACTTCAACAAATGCGGTAGACCAGAAGTTTATTCGCATTTCTTGACTTGCATCCATCATCATAACAGAAGATATTAAGCACATGATTTGATCATTTTGATACACAAGATAGTTTTTAGTGTTAAATTCAACCACATTCAGGAAATGCGGATGAGTAAAAAAAAGTAATGCGGAAGAACAAAAGTTTATTCGCATAGACAAATGCGGTTGAACACTTTTGTCCGCATAGGTTTTTGACAAACTTTGTGCAATTCTTTGACACAAATGCGGTAGAGTTAACTTGTCCGCATTAGTTTCACTTTGTTTTAACTGGTATGAAAACAATTACCCGCATTGGTTATATGCCTGGGTTACCTTCACCCGCATTAACCAATGCACTTACCCGCATTAATATTTGAACTTAATCAAAAATTAATGTTTTTGTAGATTGAATTCTTTTCTGTTTTCTGATGAACTGATGGCTGTTATGAAGAACTGTCTTTGCTTTTCACTTGTTTCTTATGAAGTTTTGACTGATATTGGGATTGTCAATTCTTGCTTGTATTGACTTGTATATAAGGTGTGATACATACAAGTTTCCCAGAGTTTGACTGATCTTGGACTTTTGTGCATCCAAATGTCTGCATAAGCTGAGATACTATAGTATAACTTCTGCACCAACACAGTCAGATTCTTTTTGTTTTGATTTTATAAAAATTAAGAAATAAACTACCTGTACAAACTGATCAAAATTTTAAATTACTCCCCCTAAAGTTTATATCCTTATTAGATAAAACTTTAAGGATTTAAAAATTTTTAAGGATTAAAATTTATTTTGGATCATATTTTATTATTATTTTTTTTTTTTTTTTTTTTTTTTTTTTCATGCATGAAGAGGAAGTATACTTTTGTTGGGATCATAACAATCCTACATTACACAAGTGCAATCTTTTGATTGTAAAATAGACATGTTTATGAACTTATTGATTGAAGGTATGTTTGTCCTCTTAAACTTATACTTGGTAAATATTATACTGCATGTGACATTTATCATGTTTTGATTGATTTGAATATTCAACATGTACCTCACACACAGAAACATGGTTTGATCAACCATCCTCATGTAATGCATGGTAGACTACTTTCACATCTTACATGACCAGGTTACTTAAAATATGAGATCTCAATTTCACTGATCGTCATTGGGATTCTTTTACTTTGATCCTTTTGTAAATTTGATCCACATTGGGATTCTTTTGCACTTCACTTTGGAAGGTGATCCATAATCGGATTCTTTTTGCATACTCTTTTGTTAATTCATCCAAGGTGAATGTGTTCCATATTGGGAATCTTTTGGATCATGACATCAGCACTATGTGCTTGTTTCTTCAGGTCTTTGCTCAGCAAAACAAAGAAGAAACTGATGCAGGTGAATTAGATTCATAGTTCATCATTACCTGGTGTGTTTAAGTTGCTACACACACATACACTTGAATAAGCTGATACTTACCAGTACTCTGAGATGAGTGTTTCACAGTTGAATATGATTATTTAGTTCATCACAGCATGTATCTTCCTTTCCAAGTTGAGCCTACCTACATATCAGGTAAGTCATGACAGTCTTTTAAATTTTGAATTAAGCACAGTGAATGATATAACGACTGTAATTATATCATTTCCCAAAAGTATAAGACACAAACTTCAAGAAAAAGACTTCTTTTTGATTTTTGATAATTTTGAATGTTTTTATAATTTTTTTTTAATTTTACTCTAGGTTAATCATGCCAATTGATTGAACTAGGAATTCAAACCTATTAGGTTCAAATGCCTTGGTAAATAGATAGCCAATTGATTGTCAGTATGAACTTGAATCAATTTGATTAACCCTTTTTCAGCACAATCTCTCAAAAAGTGATATCTGATTTCAATGTGTTTTGTTTTTGAGTGTTGAACTGGATTATTAGTAATAAACATTGCAGCTGTGTTGTCAATATGAATTGGGGTGTGCAGGAAGTTTAAACCATAGTCAAGCATCTGGTTTTGAATCCAGAGGACTTGAGAGCAACAAGCTGATGCTGCTATATACTCAGCTTCTGCTGTTGAGACAGACACATTTGTCTGCTTCTTGCACTGCCAGGAGACCAGTCTGGGACCAAGAAATTGACAACCGCCAGAAGTGGACTTCCGATTGAAGTTGCATCCCCCATAATCACTATCAGTGTAGGCATAGAGATTGAAATCTCCTTCCTTAGGATACCACAATCCAAGAGCAGGTTTGCCCTTAAGATATCTGAATATCCTCTTGACAGCATTTACATGTGACTCTTTGGGATCAGCTTGATACCTGGCACACACACAAACACCAAACATGATGTCAGGCCTACTGGCTGTTAGATACAAAAGTGAACCTATCATAGATCGATAGAGAGTCCGATCCACTGATTTGCCTTCTGGATCTGGACCAATCTTCACTTTAGTGTCAACAGGAGTTCTGATGGACTGACAATCTGCAAACTTGAATTTCTTCAACATTGATTCTACATATTTGGATTGATTGATGAAGATACCATCTGCTGTTGTTGGACTTGTACCCCTAGAAAGAATGTGAGTTCCCCCATAGCACTCATTTGGAATTTTGAATGCATAAGGTCTTCAAAGTCTTTGCAGAGTTGTTTGTTTGTTGAGCCAAAAATGATATCATCCATATATATCTGAATTAGCAGCATGTCTTTGCCTTTTCTCTTTCTGAATAAAGTCTGATCAATCTTTCCTCTTTCATACCTGTTTTCAAGGAGAAAAGATGATAGAGTCTCGTACTACTTCCTTGGTGCTTGATGAAGACCATACAAGGCTTTGTTGAGCTTGTATACTCTGTGCGGGTAATCAGGGTCTTCAAATCCAGGAGGCTGACTCACATAGACTTCTTCTACAATTTTGCCATACAGAAAAGCACATTTTACATCCATTTGATAAACAGTAAAATTCATGGATGCTGAATATGCTAGAAAGAGTCTTATTGCTTCTAATCTTGCTACAGGAGCAAACACCTCATCATAATCAATTCCTACTTCTTGTGTATACCCTTGAGCCACTAATGTTCCTTTATTTCTGATGATGATTCCCCTGTCATCAGTCTTGTTTCTGTATAACCACCTGGTACCTATAGGATATTGTCCTTCGGGAAGGTCTACCAGTTGCCATACTTCTTGTTTCTTGAATTGTAGCAACTCTTCCTGCATTGCCTCAATCCAACTATTGTCTTGAAGAGCCTCTTTGATGTTTTTGGGTACTGTTTGACAAAGAAAGCAAGAGAACAAACAGATGTTTTGGTATGCTTGACTTGCTTCTTGTCACCCGTTCATTGAGATCACCAATGATGCTTTCAACTGGATGATTCTTGTGTGTTCTGGTGGTTGGAATTGATTCACCATCAATGGTTACATCAAGATTAGAGACATTCAGATCATCTTGGAGAGAGGCCAATTCATCTTGAACTGTGGGATAGTTATGAAAATAATCAAAACCGGTTTCAGTTTCTGCTTCAACATCAGCAGCACTTTGATTACTTCCATCATTTGAGGTTCTTTCAGTTTCAACTGGAGGAGTAGCTTGATTTTGATCTCTGACTTCAGTTGAAGGATCTTCTGAAGGAGATGGTAGTGTGCTAGGGTCAACTTCAATTGAAACACATTGATTTTGAGATGGTTGTCTGACAGGATCAGCTTGTAGTGGAACATCTTCAGTTAGTTGATCAGTAGAAGTTGGAGGAATCATTGGAAATTCATCTCTTCTTTCTACTCCTGAAGAGGATTCTGCTGAATGTAGATTTCCTGCATCAGACAAATGAAATTGATCAAAAGATTTTGTAAAAGAGTCAATATCAAACAACCAGTCAGGACCATTTGTAGATTTGGGAAATGAATGTTCCTTGAATTGAACATTTGTTGATTCATCAATAATATTTAATCTAGGATTAAATACTCTGTAAGCCTTTGAAACAGAAGAATAACCTACAAAGAATCCTTCATCAGACTTAGATGAAAATTTTCCCAAATAGTCTCGGGTGTTTAATATCGAGACAGGACAACCAAATGACTTTAAAAATCCAATAAATGGTTTTCTGTGAAAGAGAAGTTCATAAGGCGTCTTGTTGGTTTCTTTTACAATCAAAGTTCGATTTTGCACAAAGCACGATGTATTAACTGCTTCTGCCCAAAAGGTGATTGGCAGTTTAGCATCAGCTAGCATGGTTCGTGCTGCATCAATCAGTGTTCTATTTCTTCTTTCAGCTACCCCATTTTGTTGAGGAGTTCTAGCTGCACTAAATTGATGAGCAATGCCTTTGGTTGTACAAAATGAACTCAGATCTTCATTCTTAAATTCAGTCCCATTATCACTTCTAATTGTTTTGACCTTATGATCAAGTTGGTTTTCAATTTTTGTGATAAAATCTTTTATCAATTGGGACGCTTCGTTTTTATGAAGTAGGAAGAAGACCCATGTAAATCTGGAAAAGTCATCAATGATCACCAAACAATACTGTTTCTTTCCAATACTCATAACATGAGTTGGTCCAAAAAGATCCATATGAAGCAGCTTCAATGGAGAGTTGTTTGTGTTCATCAGTTTTGGCTTGTGGGAAGACTTATGTTGTTTCCCTTTGAGACACGCTGAACAGTGATCAATAAAATGGAATTCTTTTTGAGGTAAACCAATGACGTGGTTTTCCTTGACTAATCTGTTCATGTTTTTGAAATTTGTGTGTCCCAACCGTCTGTGCCAAAGCTGTGACTCATCAAAGGATGCTTTAGACAGAAGACATGTTTCTTCTTTTGGTGTGGCAGAATTGAGGTTTAAGACATAGGTGTTATTCTTCCTTGGGGTTTTTAAGACAACCCATTCTTCAGGAACTTGAAATCCTGGTTTCAGAATATAGCAATGAGTGTCAGTAAAGTGAGTAGAATATTTCTTGTCACAGATCTGAGACACGCTGAGCAGATTGAAATTCAGTTGTTCACAGTAGTTCACTCGATCAAAGCTCAACATCCCATTTGTCACAGATCCTTCACCAGTGATTCTGCCACCTTGTGAATCTCCACCGAATGCCACAGAAGTTCCTTGAATATGCTTGAAATCATGAAGGAGGGAACGATCTCCAGTCATGTGTCGGGAGCATCCACTGTCCACGTACCATAAACTATTGGACCTGTATGGATGACCCTGCAAGCACAACAGAACTAGTTAGAATGTGGAACCCAAGCCATGATGGTCTTGGGTTTCCCGTTCCTATCCATGATAGTAACTTCTTGGTACTTTTCCCTAAATAGTGACTTTGAGTGAGGTGTTCTGGGAGATTTTTGATGATATTTTGCATGTTTCATCTTATCAATTTCAGTTGAAGAGTCAGAAGAATAATGAAACCTTTGATCCCTGTTTCTTTTAAGAAACCTGACCCGTTTTTGATTATCAAACATCATTTTTGAATTATGAAGATCATGTGTTTGGTTGATGTTATGATATTTGTTTCTTTGAATTTTCCTTGACTCTTTTATGTTACCCCTATCACGATCAGAAATGGCAGTCCTGAATTGAGTATTATGAAAGTGATTTCTGATTTTGGGTTTCACAGATGAGATTGGTGAGATGGGCTTGTGTTGAGGAATTCTCAACCCTTTTTGTTTGAAGAAACAATCAGATGTATTGTGGTTGGTCATATCACAGACTGAACAATATTTATTAAAATAGCAGTTTTTGGTGGAATGATTGTTCATGTCACAGATTGAGCAATATTGATTGAAAAAGCATTTATCTGTACTGTGATTAGACATTTCACACACATCACAATACATGTGTTTGTCTCTTGAAGCTGATCTTGATGTTGAAACCTCAGTAGATTTACCAGTTTTTGACTGAGTTTCAACCTTTGATTTTGGTGAGGAAGCAGAATCAGCCTTTTTAGTAGTTTGTTTCACAACTCTACTAGGTTTGTTCTTCCTAGATTGTTTCTGCTTTCTTACCATTTGCTTCAATTCCCTTTCGAATTGATCTACATGTTCTTTATTAAAAATATCAAAACCAACTCCTTGCTTTGGTTTTGACGATTGAGGGTCAGCCTTGATTTTGGTTTTTGAAGCTTTTGGAGTTTTGGTGTTCTTTGGAAGTGAAACTGTGTCTGATTTGATTGAATTGTTTGGAGATTTGATCTCACAATCAGAACTGCTTTCAGCAGAAGGTTTCACTGAAATCTCAGCTTTCTGCTTTTCTTTCGAAATTGCAGGAACAAATTTCACAAAAGGCACTATGGCTTTGACAGGGCTTCTTGGTTTAATGACATTCACTGTCTTGTCTGAGTACTCTTTGATTTTGATAGGATGACCTAACTTAATTTTCTCCTCATTTGTTTCAATGTAAACATTTGGTTTATTTTGAGGATTAGTGATTTGTGTTATTATTGTTTTAGCTTCACTAGTTTTAGGTTCAATTTTATCAGACAAAGTGACAGATTCAGGCATGACAGTGTAATTGTCATTATATGGTGGAGGACATGAATTGTATCCAATCCCAGTCAAATCATTGTGCTCCTTCTGTGAATCAAGCATCTCTTGCAGCTTAGCTGAAGACAGTTGAAACTTTTCAAGTTTCACTTCAGTAACTGATTGCTCAGCTCTGGATTGTGCTAATTTTTCAGTTAACTCTTCATTCTCAGCTGAAAGAGTGTACTTTTCACCATGTAGTTTTTCAATATCAGAAATGAGAGATTTGATTTTTATTTCGAAACTTTTGATTTCTCTTTTAAGCATCTCAGATTTTACCTTTTCTTCTTTGATTTTATCAGCCAATTTGTGATTGTGCTCACGATATCCTTGCAGTTCAGCTATGCATTTATCACTACAAAGATTAGATTTTACCTCAGATGGCATTGGATTTGGGCCATCATTGATGTGAGCCATAAGAGCATGATTCTGAAATTGAGGCTTTACTTCTTCAGCATATAGGCTCCAATCACATACTCCATCTTGTCTGATGACAAGTGCATTTGAAGTAGTTTGGCTGCTTCCATGAGCTTGGTTAGTCAGTTGTGACTGACTTTGATAGGGTTGTTGATAGTGATGCTGCTGTTGATGATTGCTGGAGTGGTAGCTTGCGCTTGGTTGTGAGGATGATTGGCCCTGTGAATTTCTTTGAATACTGTGGTTGTTCCTTTTTGGAGCATTACATTCCCTTGAGAAGTGGCCAGTCATACCACAATTGAAACATTTGACTTTGGATTTGTCGTATCCAAGTTTTGTATTTTCATTCAGACTCAGCTTTCTCCCTTTTCTGAAAAACTTCTTGGCTCTCATTGCAATCATAGCCATTTGCCACTGCAGATCCATTTCTTCCACATCATCTGGATCCATTTCTTCCAAGTCTTCTTGAATCAAATGAGCAGAAGTGAGTCTTCCTCCAAGATAAGCTTCAAAACTTGCAACAAAGGCATTGTAAGTAGCCTTTTGCTCTTCAGTTCTCTTATCTTCAGATATACTTGTAGGAGTGGCAGCAAATCCAGTTGACTGAATTGAAGGAGATGGCTTGGTTGTTGAGGGTGTGGCAATGAATCCTGTTGTTTTTAATTGATCTCTTGATGAGAGGAAGTCATCATCTTCAGTGATGAATGCATTTTCCACAGAATGAGTTTCTGATGGAAATTTGTATGCCTCAATGACTTTAGGTCCACCTAGATTTCTGCTCTTTTCATCAAGTTCAAGAGCTTCAATTTTAGCAATCATAATATCCAAGGTGGTGCTCTCCAAATCAAGAGTGTTTTTCAGCATGGTTACATTTTGTTTCCAACTTTCTGGAAGACTATGAAGCATCTTTTTGTTCAGTTCTTTGACTTTATATGTAACCCCCATAATCTCTAAATCATTCACGAGCTGCACAAATCTATGCAGTTGTTTAGAGATTGACTCCCCCTTAAAGTGATGAAAGGTTTCATATTGATTAACAAGCTTATCCTTGTTAATTTCAGCTACTTCACTGCTTCCTTCACACATTATTAACAGTGCATCCCACACAGCTTTAGCTGTTCCATACTTCTCAAGTCTTTTCAGCACATCCATCTTCAATGCTTGTGTTAGAATGGAATAAGCTTTGAGATCAATTTTGATCTTCTTGTAGTCATCATCATTAAGAGTGAGATCCTCAATAGGTATTCTTGAGGTTTTGTACAGTGCAGCCTGATCAGCAGAGAGTGTCACTGGGATGTGAGGCCCTTTACATATGGATATCCAATAGTCCGGATCTACACCTGTAATGTAATTCATGAACTTGATTTTCCATTGCTTAAACTCAGATTTGTGTTTAAGCATAGGGGGTTTAGGAGTGTGACCAAGTTCAGAAAAATTATGTGAATCCATGTTAATAAGCTGTTTTTAACTGGTTTAAATATGGATTAAATTGATTATTATGTTCAACAAGTCCAAGTAGTCCAAATAGTCCAAAACAGGCTTATGTAGATAGATCTGTTTATGTTACAGGTCTGATTTTATGGATGAGAAACTGTTCACGGATTAGTTTTTAGATGGAGAATACGGATGAACAGTGACTGTCGATGAGTTTCAGCATATATTCAGTTTGTATACTGAATAGAGGTAGTCGAACACTCTGTCAGCAACTCAATCACCAGATCTATCGAGTTCAGCTCAGATCTGAAGAAGAATCGAGAGCCAAAGCTCTGATACCAATTGACTGGGTTTCAGAATGATATTCTCTGTTGATGTGAATCAACAAGGACCGAATATGATGATTTAGTCAATGATTGTAAGGCGGAATCAAACAATCACAGAACATTGAATGCTGAATAATACTCATAAATGCTCTTTGTATTGTAGAAGGTGAAAAACAGTTACAATGAATGCTAGGGTTTTTAGCATGAACAGTAACAGTACACCTTGAACATATTACAAAGCAAAATATTCTGATTGTCTAATGTCTAACAACAGTCAGTCTCGGTCACCTGTCATACGAGGTTTTCTATTCTATTTATAGGCTGACACATGCCTGAACAAAAGACTAAACTAACCCTAACCTATACATCAGAACTAGTCTAAGTACAAAAGTCTTCATCAGCATTTCTTCTGTACATCCGCATTGACTAATGCGGATGTTCTAATCTTGTCAGCATTTCTTCTTAGTCATTCGTATTGACAAATGCGGATGTTGAGTTGTTCATCAGCATTGGTGTTTGGTCATCAGCATTGACAAATGCGGATGAACAAACACTGTGCATTTGTTGCTGAACATTTGCATTTGTTAATGCGGAAGAACAAACACTTAGGCGCATTTGTTCTATGGTCATCCGCATATACAAATGCGGATAGCCGACACTTGGTTTCTATTGTTGATGCAGATTCTTCATCCGCATTAGATCTTGGACTTGGGAAGATTTCAGCAGAACAACTATCAATCCACCACTTGAATTCGCATGTATGATCCCTTCAGAGTCCAACAGTCAGGAAATAGGCAGATTTGGTCATTTAATCCTCAATGACCCAAATCAAAACGTTCCCACTACCAGTTTGTGATGATGTCCACACTAATGTTTTCCCACCTCCATTCCAAAGTCTTTGGGTGTTGCAACAAGCCAGGTGGCCTTTGATTCCCTACCTTAAACTTTTAACAAGTCAAACACTTGCATATATAGTCCATAATGTCCCCATTCATTCCATACCACCAATATAAGTTCTTAAAATCAGGGGACCTTTTCTTAGCACCAGGATGAACAATATACTTAAACTTGTGTACTTCATACAACATCGATGTCTGCACATTCCCCATAAATGTAGCCCAAATCTGCTTAGTAAAGTATAATCCTTCATTATCCTTTTGTACAAACTCTTTGTTTAGACCATTTAAAGCCTCATCCTCCAATGTGACCCCCACATTGAATCAACTTGAGTAGCAAAGAGGTGGGTTTCTATACCTAAATAATTCATTATTTCCGATGTCCTGATGCACATAGGTTGACTCTTTCCTTACGACTCAGCATGTTAGAACCCATATTTTCCTTTCCTGGGTGACATCATATTTCATAATCGTAGTCACTAAACAACTCAATCCAACATCTCTGTCTCATGTTTAGTTCTTTTTGATAAAAAAGATATGTTGAAGACTCTTGTGGTCAGTATAAATGACACACTTAAAGAACTTAGTGTACAGTTTCTCCTTTTCCAACAATTCTAGAACTGTCCCCACCTGTTTCTCATAATCCTCCCTGTGCTCAAATAAATCAGAATATTCTCAATGAACACTATGACAGATTTATCTAGGTATGGCTTGAAAACTCTATCCATCAGATCCATAAACGCATGTGCATTTGTTAACTGAAAAGGCATCACTAGGAACTTGTAATGTCTTAAATGCTTTCTTCGGTATGTCATTCTCATGTACTCTAAGTTAATTTCCAAACAGAGATCAATATTCAAAAAGTACATCAATACTTGAAGCTAATCAAATAATTATTTTATCCTCGACAAGGGATAATGGTTCTTGACCATTAGGTTATTTAACTTTCGATAGTCCACGTATGTCCTGAAAGATCCATCATTCTTTTCACCAAAAAGCATTGCCACCCATGGTGAGTGACCAGGTTGTATAATAGCCTTATCTAATTACTCCTGAAGTTGATTAGAAAAATCTTCAATCTTCAAAGGTACTAAGCGATAAGGTATCCTAGCAACATGCATCATGTTAGGTACCAGGTCAATTTGATACTCCACCTGTTGTGAAGGAGGCGATCATGCCAAATCCTTCGAGAACACTTCCTGAGTTTGTCACATAATACGTATGTCATCTAGATCTTATTCCTCTGCCTTCATGCTTATGATTTGCGTCTTGTTTTGTTATGATCTCTCTCCATATACGTCAAGTGTCTCACTGTTTTATGCAACAGCATGCGAGAAATCTTCTCGTAGAAGTTGATCTCAACCCTATTCCTTGACAACCATTCTATTCCCACAATCATGTCAAACTTCCAAGCCCAAATCATATAAGATCTATTGTAAAGGCATGATCCTCTAATAGCGCAGTACAGTCCTAAATTATCTCCCTAGTATTTACAAGACTACCATTAGCCCATTTCATAAAACGTATCCTCATAACTAGGGTCAAGTCCAACTTAGTTAAAAAAGTCAAAGTCACTACATCTGGGTCCTGCCAGCCATCATTGAACCAATCACGACCGCCTTTCTATGAACATGGTTGCCATATTACATTGCCCTGGGTTTGCACAAATTGCAGACCAAATTTGGGTTGTTTTTCCTTTAATTTTGAATGACCATTTGACCTTGAGCCCTATTTGACCACGCATATGCATTTTGATGATACTCCTTCCTTCAACACTCATAATGTCAACGTCAAACTCTAGCCAATTTGGCTCTACCAATCGGCACAACTAGGTTCACCATTACCTTAAAACCCTTGTCTAAGTGCTTGAATTGCTTGAAATTGAAACACACAGTACGTGGAGTCATGGTCGGATGGTGTAAATTGCACTTATTACACTCTGGACAAGTTCCGGCATAGTCTTTTATTGCCAGCACGACAGCCACATATCCATTCAGGACCTCGTCCACTTTAGCATCAACTAGTTTACCCGATTCCTTAAGATCCTTTTACATCTCACAAGCTTTCTCGAAGCACCAATACGAACCATCTTGTTGTCCAAAGTACCTGTCTTTAGTATTGCACTCTAAATGTTTAGGGGTACAATAGCGTCCATCATTCGACAATATGTGGAACCAGCCCTTTGGATGTGATCTCAATTTTATTCGACTTATGTGTCATAATTATAGCACCAGCGTTAATAGCTTATGAAATTAGTAGGTATGGGTGTCATGACCACATCCTACCATTACATGATTCCAAGACTCAAGATCAAACTTTTCCATCTAGTCCACAAAGCAGTATTCTTTAGTTACCAATCCTTTACACTCATCCCAAGTCATGGCCATTGCAACCTACACACCTCGAGCTACTCTTTGTGTACTCTACTGCATTAGTGCTTTGCCCACCAGTGAGGAGACAACACAGTTCACCTTTTGTAAGGTAATATTAGAAGATTATAAGGATGATGCAACCAAAGAAGCCAAAACAACCAAAGGTCTTCTTGCATGCATGCACTGGACGTACAAGGTAGAAGTTGCTTCAGAAGTATTACACTCTCCACAGAAAATACTCTAAGTGTAAAATCTTCCGAAGCCAAAGTACAAATCTTTCGAAGCTAAAGATGAAGTCTTCCAAAGCTTAAGAGACAAAGTCATCTGAAGCCAATTTGCTATGAAGACTGATTTCTTCTGAAGACAGAGAAGATATGCTTTCTCCGATCTACTTTACATAAAGCTGACACACTTTTTGCTACAACTCTGAAGACTCACCAACTTATATAAGTTGGTGAAAAGTCCATGCTTTTATAAACTATAGATTAAGGTCTTTGTCTGTAACTTCCTACTATTGTACCTGTAAACCTTTTTATATTAAAAAAGGATGTGAGCTATGGCATGTCATAGTCACTAGTAAAAAGGAAACCTGCCTTTTGACTCTACATTGATCTTGTTGTCTAGATTAGTGTTTCCAACTGTCTTTCTAAGTATTGACGGTTGTAAGATGTAGTATAAAGTGTCTCAGGTCCTTGTAATTCTTTTATGCTTTGTAACACTAGTAATAGAACTTAAGAGCAATATACAGAATCCTTGAAAACCATACTTTTTTGTTCTTGTTCTTAGTTCTGTCTTACTACTTACTAGTGTTCTTAGTATCATCTTAAACAAACCCAGTTCCCCATTTGATCTGTTAAGTGTTCTAAATCTCTCCTCATTGTGACACTGAATCTTAAACAAACCCGGTTCCCCATTTGATCTGTCAAGTGTTCTAAATCTCTCCTTATTATGAGACTGATTGTATTGACCACCCTTCACATGGTCCTGCAATTAGTGTCAGAGCATTTTAGGCTCTTGATTGTAAGATCTTACCATCTTTAATCCTTTCAATCTCACAAAATACTTAACATCTTAAATGGTAGCTATCACCAAGGCTGACATAGAAACTGGTACTATTACTAAGTCTCCACTAATCACTCCTGAAGACTTTGACACTTGGTGCCAAAGAATGGAAGGCTTCATCAAGTCTCAGGACTCCAGGATGTGGGGATCAGTAGTCTTTGGACCACATGTACCATCCACCCCTTCAGCTGCTGCTGGTAAAGGAAGTGGCTGATTATTCTGATGACGACTAGAAGAAGATTGCTATTGATTAGAAGGCCATGACCTCCCTCCAAATTGCTCTTCCAAACTCTATCTACAGAGCCTTCAAGAAGTGCAAGACTGCCAAGCAACTGTGGGATGCACTAAAGCTGATGTATGAGGGGTCCAATAAAACTAAAGAGAACAAGAAGGACCTCTTGAAGCAGCAGTTTGAGAATTTCACCTTCAAGACAGGTGAAACCATGACTCAATAGTACTTTAGGTATGTTGAGATTCTGGATACTCTAGTGCATATTAGAGTAACTCTTAAGAACAGGGATATTATGAGGAAGTTCATGTCCTCTCTTCCCAGACAATGGACACACTATTGTGTGGTCATTAAGGGGACTGAAAACCTCAAGACCCTTACTCTCACTGAGTTGTATGGTATACTCAGTGGCTACCAGATGGAGATGAATATGCAAAATTCATCTGGTAACTCCAGCATCCAACAGAGTTCAGCCCTTTATGTGGTTGAAAGGGACTACAGAGAACCACAGCACCATCTCATCTGCTACCCTAAAAACTCATAGAAAGGTCCTTTCATCACCTTCCTGGAGACACCAATGGAGAGCTACATCCCTGGAAGCCCATTCCAAGAGACAAGCTCTTCACAAGCTTTTGTGTCTTCTGATGAAAGCACAGACAACTTTCTCTTCAGTCTTGAAGGCCTGGACTGTATCCATCCAGATGATCTGGAGTATATGGAAATAGTCCAGAAGATGGCTCTTCTCACTCACAGGGCCAAGAAGTTCTACAAGAGGATTGGGAGGATGTTTCCTAGTAATATGTCTAGAGGAAAGTTTGGGCTGGACAAAGGCAAGGTGAAGTGTTACAACTATAACCAAATGGGACACTTTTCCAAAGAGTGCAAGGCACCAAAGTCAAATGGTGGCCAAGCATAAGCCATGCCAAACTACACTGAAGGAGCTCACTAGAATGAGAAGCCTAGGTAGCAAGATGCAGTTGCTATTGAAGAAGGAGGCTTTGACTTGAGCTTTTAGGTGGATGATGCATCTCCAAACCAAGCACTTATGGTAGATCATGATGAAGTCAAGGTATTGGAACATCTCTATACACCTGAATGTATTGCTAAAGTCAATTAATATAGGTCATATAACTTAGAGATGAGATCTGATCTTGAGTTCATAAATATCTTAAAAGCTGATTTCAAAAGAGCTGAAAATTATTACAAACTAAAAATAGAAGATTTAGAGAAAACCATTTCAACTCTAAAGCATGAACACACCAACTACAAGACTCAGATTAAAGATGTCATCACTAAGTTAACTGAATTCCAGTCTGAGCTTGTGATCACCAAAGCCCGGGTAGAAAAACTTGTTCTTGAAGAAGAGACCTTCAAGAACATTATATCCTTAGCTCTGCATGCACAAGTTTTTTATGAAAATAAGAAGGGACTGGGATCTACTGAGATAGCTCCTCCACACACTCTTTTATTTGTAAGATCTCCAAGGTGTGGAACTTGTGAAGATGAGCTTCCCCTCATAGACCCTATTGCTGAAAAGGATAAGGAGGAGATAGTGAAGGATGTGTCTGAGAAGAGTGAAGAAGACCATCCTAAGAAGGGTCACTATTCTCCTAAGGAGAGAGATGAAGAAGCTGGGATGACCAAGTCCAAAGGAAGAACTTGATCAGGAGAGCCAAGATAAAGTCAATGAAGGCTTAAGAAATCAAGGCCACTTTCAACTCTAAGCAGAAACAAGTGCTTATCTCTGCAGGATTTGAAGTGGTCAAGGCTGAAGACTTAACTATGAACTCTAGTACCAGGAGTTCTAGTTTAGTTCCAAATCATTCCAGTAAAAAGAAGGCTAATCAGCTGTGTACTACTGCTACACAGCCTGAACCATCTAGTTCAAAGAGCAGACCTCTCCCTAAGAAGCCTGTTGCGTCATCTGTGAAGATGAAGATGGAGTTGGAAAGTGATCAAGTTTAGTTTTCCTCTTAGAAGAAGACTCTCAGAAGGAAGCAAATAGACTGTATCATGTGTGGTAGTACTTCTCATCTGGCTAAGGATTGCATCTACAATCCTAAAAGTACTATCCATATGATCAAAGAGAAAACTTCTGAGAAGAAGAAGGAAAAGATAGCTTTGGAAGGAAAATCTCTTTCCTTCTGAAGCTCCAAGGTGAAGAAGAAGACAAGTGAAATCTTCCAAAGATGATGTGAAAGATGAGGAAAGACCTGGTGACTAAAAGTTCTTCATCTACAGTAACTAATGATCATTAAAGCTTGAATATAGGATCAGTTACTGTTACATTGTCTTTAGATCACTTTGAAAAACCCAGGACCAATGAGGCTTGGGTTTCTAAGTGTAACTAACAACTTCTTTTTGTGCAGGAACAGCTAAAGACCAAGGGAAATGTATGGATCATTGATAGTGGCTGTTCTAGGCACATGACTGGCAATGGTTCTCTACTTCAAAATTTTGAGAAAATTGATGGAGTACCAGTTGCTTTTAGAGGAGATGCTGGTGGTTACATTACAGGAAGGGACATGGTCACAAATGGTAAGCTCATCATTGAAAACGTAAATTTTGATAAAGAGCTTGGGTACAATCTACTAAGTGTATCCAAATTTTTTGATCAGAGACACAACATGCTCTTTACTGAGAATGAGTGCATTGTTCTCAAACCCGAGGTAATCATTCCTCAAGAGCATATCCTGCTCAGAGCCCCCAGGAAAGGGAACATGTACAAGATGGACTTGCAGGAAACATCTCCCTCAGGAGAGGTTTCTTGCTTTCTATCTAAAGCAAATAGTGATAAGTCTTTCCTCTAGCATAAAAGACTATGCCATGTAAACTTTAAGATCATGAATAAATTAATTAAGAATGATTTGGTAACTGGAATGCCAAAGAAAAAGTTTACAAGTGATGATTATTATGTTGCATGCCTGAAAGGGAAGCAACACAAAGTGTCTCACAAGCCAAAGGAAAGGAACTCTATCACTACTCCCCTACACTTATTACACATGGATCTCTTTGGCCCCACCAGTGTAATGAGTTTAGGAAGGACCTCATATTGTTTAGTGATCACAGATGATTTCATAAGATTCACTTGGGTCTTTTTCCTTAGAACTTAGGATAAGACTCCTGAGATCCTGAAGAATTTCATTCTGAAAATTGAGAATCAGTCTGATCACAAGGTCAAGACCATAAGATATGATCAAGGAACTGAATTTAAGAACCAAATCCTTGATTCATTTTGTGACGATAAGGGTATTACAAGATAATATAGTGCTCCCAGGACTCCTCAGCAAAATGGTGTTGCTGAGAGGAGAAATAGGACACTTATTGAGGCTGCAAGAACCATGTTGTCTGACTCTAAACTGCCCATCACCTTCTGGGCAGAGGTTGTTAACACATCCTGCTATGTGCAGAACAGAGTTTAAGTAGTTAAGACTCATGGTAAGACTCCTTATAAGCTGTGGCACAAAAGGAGACCGTTCATTGGTTTTCTCAGGTTATTTGGATGTCCCTGCACTATCTTGAATACCAAAGATCAGGTAGCCAAATTTGCTAAGAAATTAGATGATGGACACTTTATTGGATACACTTCCCAAGCTAAGGATTATAGAGTATACAATCTCAGAACTAGGGTAGTTGAGGAGTCAACCAATGTAACCTTCAATGAGCACACTCCTAGTGTGAAAGGTTCTGGTCTGGATTGGCTATTTGATCTCTATTTAGTTACCAACTATTTTAACAAGTCTTGTGAGAATGTTTCAGGGTCTACAGGTAACATATCAACAGGAGATCCTAAACCGATATTTTAGTTGAGAAGACCAAGCAAGAATACTACTTCAACTCTAGTGGTAACTAACCCTCCAAGTGAAGATCCTATCAGCACAAACATGACAAATTCAGCTGATACATCTAAGATGCCTTCAAATTCCAACTCAGAGGTTCAAATCTCAGGTGATGGAGCTTCAAATGTAGGAGGATATGGAGGTGGTGACAGTGATCAAGAATTTCTTGATGCTGATAACCACTCCATAGAAGACAACATAAATGAAGTCACACACTATTGGATCAAGTCACTCTTGATAAGTGTGTTTATGTGGTGGGTGATACTTCACTGCCAGATCTGAATTTCTTTAATTTAGATCTTTCTAATCAACTTGCTGTGATCCCTCAACTCAGGATCCACAAATGACACCCCACCACAAACATCATTGGAAATGTTGATACAGGGGTGAGAACAAGAGGACAAACCCATGACAAAAATGTTTGTCTATACTCTTGCTTTTTGTCCCAGGTAGAGCCAAAGAAAGTTGATGAGGCTTTGAAGGATGGAAGTTGGGTTGAAACAATGTAAGAGGAGCTACTTCAATTCAAAAGATAGAAGGTTTGGAACCTATGTCCTCTTTCTTATGGGAAGACTACCATAGGAACCAAGTGGGTTTTTAGAAATAAGAAGGATGATAGAGGACTTGTCATCAAGAACAAGGCCAGACTAGTTGTTAAAGGGTACACACAAGAAGAAGGAATTGATTACATAGATGTTTTTGCTCCTGTGGCAAGACTTAAAGCTGTAAGATTATTCTTGGCTTTTGCTGCATCGAAGGATTTCAAGGTCTACCGACTTGATGTCAAGTGTGCTTTTCTGTATTGGGTGATTGATGAAGAGGTGTATGTCAAACAACCACCTGGCTTTGTAGACCCAGATCATAGTAATTATGACTGCAAGCTTGATAAAGCTCTTTATGGGTTGCACCAAGCTCTAAGAAAGTGTTATGTGACACTATCTCAATATCTCTGTCAACATGGTTACAAGAGGGGTACTATAGATGGAACTCTCTTTATCAAAGGAACAGGGAACGACTTAACGCTGGTTCAAGTATATGTGGATGACATTATCTTAGGGTCAACTAATCCAAAGCTCTGTAAAGACTTTGAGAGCCCGATGAAGAATAGGTTTGAAATAAGTGTCATCGGGGAACTCAATTTTTATCTGGGAATTCAAGTGAAGCAAGTTGACAATGGCATCTTCATAAGTCAGTCAAAGTATGTACAAGACATACTTACAAGATTTAACATGACTGATTGTAAGGTTGCTAAGACACCCATAGCCAGAAACCACTCCCTTGGACCTGATCTTGAGGCGGAGTGTGTGGATGAACATCTTTACAGGGCTATGATCGGGTCTCTTATGTACCTCATAACCAGCAAGCCTGATAGCATGTTTGCCATATGTGCCTATGCAAGATATCAAGCCAACCCCAAGATGTCACACCTAGTTGCTGTCAAGAAGATTCTTAGATATCTCAATGGTGCTCCCAAGCATGGCCTTTGGTATCCAAAGAGTTCTGACTTCAATCTTTATCTGGGGGACTATGGTGGTTGCAACAGACTGCAAAGTCTACATCTGGGGGATGTCAATTCCTTGGTGGAAGGATTGTCTCATGATAATGCAAGACACAATCCTGTGTCTTTACATCAACTGCTAAAGCTCAATACATTGCTACTGCAAGTTGCTGTGCTCAAGTGCTTTGGATTCAGAATCAGATGCAGGACTATGGATTCAACTTCAAAGAGACTCCCATCCACATAGACAACAACAGTGCTATCTCTATTACAGAGATTCCTGTACAGCACTCAAGGACCAAACACATCAACATCAGGTATCATTTGATTAGAGATAACTTTGAGAAGGGATTAATCAAACTAGTCAAAGTTAACACAAATGAACAATATGCTAATCTGTTCACTAAAGCATTTGATGAATAGAGATTCAAATATCTTGTATCAGTTATTGGGATGATTAACTTTGAGAGATTTTCTTAAAACTTAAATCAACTTTATTTCTAAAACCTGTGTGTCCTAAGTTGTCTATTTTATCACCTTCATAAGTCCAGTTTACTTTGGAAGAAAATCTTTGAAATGATATTCCTTATATTTTTGAAAAATTTTCAAACATATTTTCTTTCAGAAGATTTCAAGTTGCCTTTGGAAGAAATTTATGTCTTCAAATCAAATAACTACTTATAAGAAACTTACCTTCAGAAGAAATTCTAAGAATATCTTCCGAAGCTTAAATATGCTTCTAAGTACTTACATGTATTTGAAGGACAAATATCTTCAGAAAGCAATTAAGTCTTAAAAGATTTATTCTCCAAGAATAAAACTCCCAACTCTTAATATCTTCCTAAACCAAATATGTGTCAGAAGAAAAATTCTCTAAGTATTTTTTTTCTGAAGCCAAATATTCAGAACTCTTAAGAATATCAGAAGCTTTTTATTAAAACTTCTGAAGCAAAATTACCTTCGGAAGATTTTCAACTTCCAAAAAAACTACATTTTAGGGCACTTTTTCAGAGGTGGGACCGACATCCGGATTTCAAAGTTTATCCTTTTGCTTTAACTTTGTCGCAAATCCATTTCATATATATTCTCACAATGGTTTCCCCTCTTTTTACTATCCTCTTCATCTACATTTTCTCTAACCTAATTTCACCCATAAACTGCCTTCATTCTTATCTTCCTTCATCGTAAAGCTACTTCAAATGGCCAACCTTGACCGCAGAAACCAACCCGATTTTTCCAGGAATCTTCATAGGCAACATAATCAGGTTGCTTTGTTAAAATCTGAGAAAGATCCCAGCTTCTCAGAGGTTTTCCATACCTTTCTTTGTCAAACTACTTCACATCCCTCACCATTGGTCCTCCTCTCTATGAGGATCAGTTGTTGGCATTCTAGAGGACCTGCTAAGAGGTCACCATGGATGGGGAGAAGGCACTGTCTGTCATAGTGCAGGGGAGGACAATCTTCATCACTCTGGCCACCATAAACACTCATCTTCAGCTGGATGATGTAGAAGGTGATTTGTCCTTTCCCAAAGCTAAAGTTAACCACTCCTTTGAGCAGATAGGCTATAAAGGTGACTTCTTAGTCAAGACCTTCAGAAAGCGGAAGGTCTTCTCTTAGTGGAAGTACCTCCTCCATGTTGTCATACACAGCTTATCTAACAAGCATAGAGGATAGGACCAATTTCCAGAAGACCTCTCCTTTATAGTCCATGGGATGGCTCAGTGGGTCAAGTTCAAGTATTCACAATTTGTCTATACCAATTTACTAGCAAACTTAGACTCCATAGAGTATTACATGTTCCCTAGATATGCCCAGCACATTCTCAACTGTGAACTGGGCACACAGTTGAGGGGAATAGGTAATATTCTAAAACTAGGACAGATAAAGCCCGACATCTTCAAAATCATGAGGAAGCCAACTGTTGGCTTCTCCAGGGTAGAAACAACCCTAGTCCCAAAAATGTTATAGCTTATTACTCAAGGTGACAACCTAGCAGCACCAGCTAGTGTTGAACCCACACCTTTTACTTCCCAACCACAAATACAGCTTACAATAACCATCACCTACTAGAGAAAAACCAACAAACCCCTGCACATGCTACTCAGCTTATGAAGCCCCCATATCACCAACCATGCAGGAGGAAATGGAAACTCAAGCTCCCACTTCCCCTAAGGAGCAAACCACTCCCATCTCTCAAATAATTAGTGCTGAGGTTCCTCATGCTCTGCCTGATGAGCTCACAACCCCAATAGCCTTAAGCCTTCACTCAGAGTCTCAACACTTTAGTGAACAACCTTTCGGGGACAGTTACCATCCCCAGCTGCTAGATTTAAACCAACCAATTCCCAGCCTTGACTTCTATGATAATGAAGACATGGGCTTCAATGAGTACCATGAGTCTCTCTTCTCTAACCCTACTCAAGGAGAGATTAGTACTTCTATCTCACCCATGTCTAGCACACATCATCCACCCACCACTGAGGTGGATCTTTCTGAACTTGTTTAGGAGATCCATATGAAAGAGGCTCTCACTTTAGAAAGTGATTACATCATTTAGACCTCAACCATGGCAACCCAGCCTCTTGATGCTTCTCTTGAAGTTGTTATGATGTAGGGGAAATCCAGCAGCCAAGAACAACATGCTAGTGCTGAGAAAGAAGACCTTGGTCCTATTCTCTCATCCCCCCTGACTGGGTTTGAGAATGATATTCTCTGTTGATGTGAATCAACAAGGACCGAATATGATGATTGAGTCAATGATTGTAAGGCGGAATCAAACAAGCACAGAACATTGAATGCTGAATAATACTCATAAATGCTCTTTGTATTAAAGAAGGTAAAAAACAGTTACAATGAATGCTAGGGTTTTTAGCATGAACAGTAACAGTACACCTTGAACATATTACAAAGAAAAATATTCTGATTGTCTAATGTCTAACAACAGTCAGTCTCGGCCGCTTCACAAACGAGGTTTTCTATTCTATTTATAGGCTGACACATGCCTGAACAAAAGACTAAACTAACCCTGACCTATACATCAGAACTAGTCTTACAAAAGTCTTCATCAGCATTTCTTCTGTACATCAGCATTGACAAATGCAGATGTTTAGTTGTTCATCAGCATTGGTGTTTGGTCATCAGCATTGACAAATGCAGATGAACAAACACTATGCATTTTTTGCTAAACATCCGCATTTGTTAATGCGGAAGAATAAACACTTAGGCGTATTTGTTCTATGGTCATCTGCATATACAAATGCGGGTAGCCGACACTTGTTTTCTATTATTGATGTAGATTCTTCATCCACATTAGATCTTGGACTTGGGGAGATTTTACCAGAACAACTATCAATCCACCACTTGAATTGGCATGTATGATCCTTTCAGGGTCCAACAATACTCCCCCTAAGGATTATACAGCCCATCTACTTCAAGGTTTTGATGGTGGATGAGGTTGTGAGGATTCTGCTGGGTCTTGAGCAGCTTGAGGAGGGATGAGTGGTTCTGCCTGTGAGGGATCCAAAATTTCCTTTATCATGTTGACAAAGTCATTGGCTTCAGTCATCTTTTCTCTGTTTAGCACATGGATCTTCATTTGGCTCATTGTGTAGATGGCTTCCATAGGCAACTTCTTCAAAGAAATGGGTTCCCATATTGACATAGTGGACAACCCATCTCTATGGATCAACAAAGCTCCATCAACATCCACTTCTAGCTTCACTATGTTCCCTAATTGCAAGGGAGTCTTCTTCTTTCTTCTCTGCTCTCTTTTAGCTTTGATTATGTCAAAGGCCATCTTCAAAATCTTTATGCATTTTAAGAAAAAGTACATATCTTCCTCACCCAGCTTATTGTTTAACTCTCTGAAGTGCCTTGTGTGTATGTAGTGGATATAAGATTCATCTAGCAATCTCACCTCATATCCACTAAACAATCTAATTTCTGCACCTGTTTTTCCTTCCCATTTTCTTTCAATAACCAACTCATATGTATTTTCATCATAATAGATATTTGAGATTGGTTTGGAGGAATGAGTTCCAGCTACCATCTTTCTCTTTAAAGATTCAGATGACTTTACCTTGAGCTCAGGAAACACAACCTCTTCAGCTGGTTTTGTCTTTTTCTTCTCAAGAGGGTTAACAAAGGATCTATCTTTACTCATACAGATAGCCTTGAGAGATTTGAAGTTGTTTGTTCTTTTGAACATTCTCAGAATATAGCCATAAGATTGATGAGCTCCAGTTCGGCTAGTTCTTTCAGATCATGAATCTGCAGGGAGTTCACTAAAGTAGTATACTCAGTGAAGAATTGAACTAACCCTGAGATCCGTTTGACCATAAACATATTCCAGTCACTATCATATTCCAGGAAATAATTTTTTGATCAGTCTTGCCATGTGGAATAGATACACCTTTGATCATCTCAGCAGTGATGAGCCCCTCTTGAAGTGTTAACTGGGAAGGCTTACCAACCACTCTGGATTTTTGTGTAGAACAGGTGCCAAAGAGTCATGATCTCTATGGGTGAGCTAGATATCTTATGCAGATAATCTTGTTCTAGGCTTTTTGATGATCTCTTCTTCCATTTTCTTCAGCCTTTCTTTCTTTTCATTTATCATCCTAAGGATGGCAGCCCTTAGGGAATTATTCTTCATATTGGCCAATTTTCTTTTGGTATACCCTTGGGCAGACAGATAATCCTTCATTTCCCTATCAGTCATGGAATAGGGATCAGGATATAATGATTGAGAAGCTTCAGTCTGCTGGGCCTTTGAAGTGGGTTTGTCAGCTTGAGTTTTAGGAGAATGAGTCTTTTCATACTCAGTTTCAACAGTAGGGTCCAGCAGTTTGTTTAGCTTTTCTTCTTCTGCTATCATTCCCTCATATGTCATCCCAAAGACTTCATCTGGATCACAACCATGACTGATGAGAAACAAGGCTTTGGTCATCAAATCATCTGTTTGGGCTTTATCCACCATTTCTTCGACAGAGGGTTCAGGCTTTTCAGGGCTTTCTCTGACTATGTGTTCATCAATCACATATCCACCCTCTATCTCTCCTTCTTCGAGGTCTATGCCCACTGACCTCATTTTCATTTGTTCCTCAGCCTTTTCATGTTCTTCTAAAAATTGAGCAATAACTGCTAGGCTCCGAGGATCATCTTGTTTCTTTTTCTTTGGTGGATCTTCTTCTATAGGCCTTTTACCCTTTGCCTTTTCAGATAGGTATTTTCTCTTTATGGTATATGTTTGTACTCTTGGACCAGAAGAGGGTTCAGCTATTTCAGCTTCTTTAGGCAATTTTTCAGCTTCCTTTTCTTCAGCAGCCGATGGGATTTTCTCTATTGACTCTAGTTCTGATTCTTCCTTTTGTTGTTGGTCTTCACAGAGCTTTTTGATCAAATCTCTTTGCTCCTCAGTGAGAGACACAACAAGCTGAAGGCTCAATTCCTTCTTAAGAGGGACAGGAGATTGAGATATCACTACAATGGGCTCAGAAACTTGACCTTGATCTCCAATAAATTCCCAGAATTCATCATCAATGATGAAATCTTCAGCAGTGGAGATATCAAGAGCCTTGATCATATCACTGAACTCTGATTCTTCAGTGTGTGTTTCTTCATGATCTTTGCTGGTGTATAGTACCATAGGCAAACTTTGTTCTTGTGGCTTGGTTCTACTTGATTCAGCTTCTTTTTCAGGCTCAGAAGATCTCATTTTCTTAGCAGGAGGAGAGTCTTCATCACTCTCTCCTGAGGAACTTTCACCTCCTTCTTCTTTGTCTTCATCTTTCTTCTTGTCACCCTCATCTTTATCACCTTCATCATCCTTTCTTTTCTTTTCAACCTCTTGATTTATCATGATTATTAGCTCCAACTCAGAAACTCTTTTGTTCAAAGTTTCTATCTGTTTTTGCATAGTCATGATTATATCAGTTTGCTCTTCCAGCAGGCTTTCTTGTTCCTCCATTGCAATGGTTTGGATGGTCAAAGTGTCCACATGACCACTGACTTCATCCCTTGAATGTTGAATAGCAGCCTTTAGGCTTTCTATCTCCTTATCTTTCTCTTTCTTTTAAGTCACATACTTCTCTTTCATCTCTTTTAACTCATTTTCCTTTTCATCTAACTCTAGAAGTCTGTCTTGAATGATACCAGATCTTCTATTTAGGAGTTTCTCCATCTTGGCTACTTTTTGCAACAGTTCTGATATCATCTCATCTTTTGCATCAAGCATGATTGCCTCTGACTCAGCATAACTCTCAGAGGGAGCAACCTCAGAAGTAAGTTGCCTCACAGGCATCTTCATTCGATGATCCTCCTCATCAGATGATGATTTGGATTCCTCTGAAGAGCTGGTAGAATCACCAAACTCAACAGGCTCAGTAGAGACTGGGGATGCATGAACAGGAGATGTAGGAGAATGATGAATTGGTGAAATATAGGGTGAGTGTATGGGTGATATGTGTGAAGAGATGATGGGCTGTGGTTGTGGAAAGGGAATTGGTGATCTTTGTGGTGAGGGGATGGGATATGGAGTGGATGGAGAGGATGTCTCAGCTGCATGAATAGACTGCCCAGTGTAAGGATCACCACCTACATCAACCTGTGGTGACACTGGCCTCTGTCCTTCTTCAGCTACATCAGCTTGCTCATCAACATTGTGTTGACTAGGAGCAGCTCGCTCTTCTTCATGAATAGGCTCAGCATCAGGAACCTCTTGAGCTTGTTCCTCAATATGCTCATCTTGGTTGATCTTTTCCAGCATCCAGGGTAATAGAGGAGCAAATGTGCCAATGTAGAAATTCCTGGGGTCTCTCTTCTTTATGTACTGATAGGACTTTGCATTATAGTGAGGAATATCCATCACTGGTCCTTCAGGTATAATCTCAGGGAAAGCTTCATTGATGAGACACTACACAAATCTAGGATACATGAGGAACATGTATCTTCTACCCTCCTGAATGTTTGACACCAGACCATTAAACACAGAAGCAGACATGTTGAATGGCCTGTTTGTGCACAGAGCACATATAGCAGATGAGGTGGTCACTGATATGTCATTCCATCCAGTCTTTCTCTTTGATAGGCAATGTTGGTAGAGATGAATGAGGAATCTCCATTGCAAGTCAACCAACCCCTTGACGATCTGCTTTCCTTCATAACCTCCCTCATAACCAATGTTTGCAAAGAAAGTTATGATTTCATCATCTTCTAATTCCAGAGGAGAATTGGCATCATCACCACACTGCAGACACTGTCTCACAGTCTGTTCAGTAATGGCCAAAGTATGATTAGGAGTTATTCTTCCAGACAGAGTCCTTACACCATCTATCTCTATCACCTCAGCAGTGCTCCAGAATGACCTTATGAATCTCTCATAGATGATAGGCCTAACTGTAATATCATGAGCAACTCTGGTAGTTAAGATGAATCTGATCATGTCTCTCAAACCCTTTGCCTCAGTAACATCAGGATCAAGATAGCCACTAACATTATGGAGCTTGCTCCATGTAAGATTAGTCATTAAAACCTGCATTAGAGGCATATGAATTAGAAGATGCAACTGTAATTGACAGATTGTAATACATAAATCAAGTGGTGTGTTCTCAGTTTGACTTTTAATGGTCAAAATTGAGTGAACATGTGTACTGTTTCATGGAAACCATACACAACTTGATTTTGTCATGAATAAACACTCTTATATGTTTTGCAAGTTTATATAGATTATTCATATGGTTTTAACATCTTTTAATCATTAACATCAGGTTTTGACATTCACTTTTTCAGAATTGATTGTCCGTTGTTCTTGACATGAACTAGGTTTTGTAACCCGATTGTAGGAGGATAAATTCTTGTTATTGATTACTATTGCCTTTGAAAATGTCATTTAAACCTTGGTTTGATGTTACTTTTGGTGATTGATTCTTAACCTAAAGTTCTATGTTCAAAATCAGTTTTTGACTGTTTGATGTTTTAGGTTAAAAACTTTGAAGAAATTCACCTTTTCTTCGATAATGTTGTTGTAATGACTCGAAGATGAGGAGTTTTTGTGGTGAATGAGTCTTAGATCATAGGTGATGAATTTTAGATGATAGGGATGATGATGGATGAACAAATGTAAAGACCGCTCGTCGCACTGTAAAGTCTCTCAATTTGAAAAGTATTAAATGGCCTTTTAAATTCGGGTTTAAATAGATGATTTATTGACTTTTACAAATATTACAAGTGTTGAAAACAAATGTGAATGACCTTTGAAAAACACTGTAGCAAGAGCGGATAAGAATTTGTTCATCCGCATTAGTGTACTGTTGCAAATGCGGAAGAGTAAATTTCTTGCCTCACAACTTCAACAAATGCGGTAGACCAGAAGTTTATTCGCATTTCTTGACTTGCATCCATCATCATGACAGAAGAGATTAATCACATGATTTGATCATTTTGATACACAAGATAGTTTTGTGTTAAATTCAACCACATTCAGGAAATGCGGATGAGTAAAAAAGAAATGCGGTAGAACAAAAGTTTACCCGCATAGACAAATGCGGTTGAACACTTTTGTCCTCATAGGTTTTTGACACTTAAAACTTTGTGTACACTTCTTTGACACAAATGCAGTAGCGTTAACTTGTCCGTATTAGTTTCACTTTGTTTTAACTGGTATTAAAACAATTACCCGCATTGGTTATATGCCTGGGTTACCTTCACACGCATTAACCAATGCACTTACCCGCATTAATATTTGAACTTAATCAAAAATTAATGTTTTTGTAGATTGAATTCTTTTATGTTTTCTGATGAAATGGCTGTTATGAAGAACTGTCTCTGCTTTTTACTTGTTTCTTATGAAGTTTTGACTGATGTTAGGATTGTCAATTCTTGCTTGGATTGACTTGTATTTTAGGTGTGATACATACAAGTTTCCTAGAGTTTGACTGATCTTGGACTTTTATGCATCCAAATATCTGCATAAGCTGAGATACTATAGTATAACTTCTGCACCAACACAGTCAGATTCTTTTTGTTTTGATTTTATAAAAATTAAGAAATAAACTACCTGTACAAACTGATCAAAATTTTAAATTACTCCCCCTAAAGTTTATATCCTTATTAAGATAAAAACTTTAAGGATTTAAAAAGATTTAAAAATTTTGGATCATAAATTATTATTATTATTATTATTATTATTATTATTATTTATTTTTCAATTTGCATGAAGAGGAAGTATACTTTTGTTATGATCATAACAATCCTACATTACACAAGTGCAATCTTTTGATTGTAAAATAGACATGTTTATGAACTTATTGATTGAAGGTATGTTTGTCCTCTTAAACTTATACTTGGTAAATATTATACTGCATGTGACATTTATCATGTTTTGATTGATTTGAATATTGAACATGTACCTCACACACAGAAACATGGTTTAATCAAACATCCTCATGAAATGCATGGTAGACTACTTTCACATCTTACATGACCAGGTTACTTAAAATATGAGATCTCAATTTCACTGATCCTCATTGGGATTCTTTTACTTTGATCCTTTTGATATTTTGATCCACATTGGGATTCTTTTGCACTTCACTTTGGAAGGTGATCCATAATGGGATTCTTTTTGCATACTCTTTTGTTAATTCATCCAAGGAGATGTGTTCCATATTGGGAATCTTTTGGATCATGACATCAGCACTATGTGCTTGTTTCTTCAGGTCTTTGCTCAGTAAAACAAAGAAGAAACTGATGTAGGTGAATAAGATTCATAGTTCATCATTACCTGGTGTGTTTAAGTTGCTACACACACATACACTTGAATAAGTTGATACTTACCAGTACTCTGAGATGAGTGTTTCATAGTTGAATATGATTATTTAGTTCATCACAGCATGTATCTTCGTTTCCAAGTTGAGCCTACCTACATATCAGGTAAGTCATGACAGTCTTTTAAATTTTGAATTAAGCACAGTGAATGATATAACGACTGTAATTATATCATTTCCCAAAAGTATAAGACACAAACTTCAAGAAAAAGACTTCTTTTTGTGATTTTTGATAATTTCTGAATGTTTTTATAATTTTTTTTAATTTTTTACTCTAGGTTAATCATGCCAATTGATTGAACTAGGAATTCAAACCTATTAGGTTCAAATGCCTTGGTAAATAGATCAGCCAATTGATTGTCAGTATGAACTTGAATCAATTTGATTAACCCTTTTCAGCACAATCTCTCAAAAAGTGATATCTGATTTCAATGTGTTTTGTTTTTGAGTGTTGAACTGGATTATTAGTAATAAACATTGCAGCTGTGTTGTCAATGTGAATTGGGTGTGCAGGAAGTTAAAACCATAGTCAAGCATCTGGTTTTGAATCCAGAGGACTTGAGAGCAACAAGCTGATGCTGCTATATACTCAGCTTCTGCTGTTGAGACAGACACATTTGTCTGCTTCTTGCACTGCCAGGAGACCAGTCTGGGACCAAGAAATTGACAACCGCCAGAAGTGGACTTCTGATTGAAGTTGCATCCCCCATAATCACTATCAGTGTAGGCATAGAGATTTAAATCTCCGTCCTTAGGATACCACAATCCAAGAGCAGGTTTGCCCTTAAGATATCTGAATATCCTCTTGACAGCATTTACATGTGACTCTTTGGGATCAGCTTGATACCTGGCACACACACAAACACCAAACATGATGTCAGGCCTACTGGCTGTTAGATACATAAGTGAACCTATCATAGATAGATAGAGAGTCTGATCCACTGATTTGCCCTCTGGATCTGGACCAATCTTCACTTTAGTGTCAACAGGAGTTCTGATGGACTGACAATCAGCAAACTTGAATTTCTTCAACATTGATTCCACATATTTGGATTGATTGATGAAGATACCATCTGCTTTCTGTTGGACTTGTACCCCTAGAAAGAATGTGAGTTCCCCCATAGCACTCATTTGAGATTTTGAATGCATAAGGTCTTCAAAGTCTTTGCAGAGTTGTTTGTTTGTTGAGCCAAAAATGATATCATCCACATATATCTGAATCAGCAGCATGTCTTTGCCTTTTCTCTTCTGAATAAAGTCTGATCAATCTTTCCTCTTTCATACCCGTTTTCAAAGAGAAAAGATGATAGAGTCTCGTATCACTTCCTTGGTGCTTGATGAAGACCATACAAGGCTTTGTTGAGCTTGTATACTCTGTGCGGGTAATCAGGGTCTTCAAATCCAGGAGGCTGACTCACATAGACTTCTTCTGCAATTTTGCCATACAGAAAGCACATTTTACATCCATTTGATAAACAGTAAAATTCATGGATGCTGAATATGCTAGAAAGAGTCTTATTGCTTCTAATCTTGCTACAGGAGCAAACACCTCATCATAATCAATTCCTTCTTCTTGTGTATACCCCTGAGCCACTAATCTTGCTTTATTTCTGATGATGATTCCCCTTCATCAGTCTTGTTTCTGTATAACCACCTGGTACCTATAGGATATTGTCCTTCGGGAAGGTCTACCAGTTGCCATACTTCTTGTTTTTGAATTGTAGCAACTCTTCCTGCATTGCCTCAATCCAACTATTGTCTTGAAGAGCCTCTTTGATGTTTTTGGGTACTGTTTGACAAAGAAAGCAAGAGAACAAACAGATGTTTGCTATGCTTGACTTGCTTCTTGTCACCCGTTCATTGAGATCACCAATGATGCTTTCAACTGGATGATTCTTGTGTGTTCTGGTGGTTGGAATTGATTCACCAGCAATGGTTACATCAAGATTGGAGACATTCAGATCATCTTGGTGAGAGGCAATTCATCTTGAACTGTGGGATAGTTATGAAAATAATCAAAACCGGTTTCAGTTCCTGCTTCAACATCAGCAGCACTTTGATTACTTCCATCATTTGAGGTTCTTTCAGTTTCAACTGGAGGAGTAGCTTGATTTTGATCTCTGACTTCAGTTGAAGGATCTTCTGAAGGAGATGGTAGTGTGCTAGGACCAGCTTCAGTTGAAACACATTGATTTTGAGATGGTTGTCTGACAGGATCAGCTTGTAGTGGAACATCTTCAGTTAGTTGTTCAGTAGAAGTTGGAGGAATCATTGGAAATTCATCTCTTCTTTCTACTCCTGAAGAGGGTTCTGCTGAATGTAGATTTCCTGCATCAGACAAATGAAATTGATCAAAAGATTTTGTAAAAGAGTCAATATCAAACAACCAGTCAGGACCATTTGTAGATTTGGGAAATGAATGTTCCTTGAATTGAAACATTTGTTATTCATCAATAATATTTAATCTAGGATTAAATACTTGTAAGCCTTTGAAAGAAGAATAACCTACAAAGAATCCTTCATCAGACTTATGAAAATTTTCCCAAATAGTCTTGGGTGACTTTAAAAATCCAATAAATGGTTTTCGTGAAAGAGAAGTTCATAAGGCGTCTTTTACAATCAAAGTTTGATTTTGCACAAAGCACGATGTATTAACTGCTTCTGCCCAAAAGGTGATTGGCAGTTTAGCATCAGCTAGCATGGTTCGTGCTGCATCAATCAGTGTTCTATTTCTTCTTTCAGCTACCATTTTGTTGAGGAGTTCTAGCTGCACTAAATTGATGAGCAATGCCTTTGGTTGTACAAAATGAACTCAGACTTCATTCTTAAATTCAGTCCATTATCACTTCTAATTGTTTTGACCTTATGATCAAGTTGGTTTTCAATTTTTGTGATAAAATCTTTTATCAATTGGGACGCTTCGTTTTTATGAAGTAGGAAGAAGACCCATGTAAATCTGGAAAAGTCATCAATGATCACCAAACAATACTGTTTCTTTCCAATACTCATAACATGAGTTGGTCCAAAAAGATCCATATAAAGCAGCTTCAATGGAGAGTTATTTGTGTTCATCAGTTTTGGCTTGTTGGAAGACTTATGTTGTTTCCCTTTGAGACATGCTAAACAGTGATCAATAAAATGGAATTCTTTTTTAGGTAAACCAATGACGTGGTTTTCCTTGACTAATCTGTTCATGTTTTTGAAATTTGTGTGTCCTAATCGTTTGTGCCAAAGCTGTGACTCATCAAAGGATGCTTTAGACAGAAGACATGTTTCTTCTTTTGGTGTAGCAGAATTGAGTTTTAAGACATAGGTGTTATTCTTCCTCGGGGTTTTAAGACAACCCATTCTTCAGGAACATGAAATCCTGGTTTCAGAATATAGCAATGAGTGTCAGTAAAGTGAGTAGAATATTTCTTGTCACAGATCTGAGACACGCTGAGCAGATTGAAATTCAGTTGTTCACAGTAGTTCACTCGATTAAAGCTCAACATCCCATTTGTCACAGATCCTTCACCAGTGATTCTGCCACCTTGTGAATCTCCACCGAATGCCACAGAAGTTCCTTGAACATGCTTGAAATCATGAAGGAGGGAACGATCTCCAGTCATGTGTCGGGAGCATCCACTGTCCACGTACCATAAACTATTGGACCAGTATGGATGACCCTGCAAGCACAACAAAACTAGTTAGAATGAGGAACCCAAGCCATGATGGTCTTGGGTTTCCTGTTCCTATCCATGATAGTAACTTCTTGGTACTTTTCCCTAAATAGTGACTTTGAGTGAGGTGTTCTGGGAGATTTTTGATGATATTTTTCATGTTTCATCTTATCAATTTCAGTTGAAGAGTCAGAAGAATAATGAAACCTTTGATCCCTGTTTTTTTTAACAAACCTGACTCGTTTTTGATTATCAAACATCATTTTTGAATTATGAAGATCATGTGTTTGGTTGATGTTATGATATTAGTTTCTTTGAATTTTCCTTGACTCTTTTATGTTACCCCTATCACGATCAGAAATGGCAGTCCTGAATTGAGTATTATGAAAGTGATTTCTGATTTTGGGTTTCATAGATGAGATTGGTGAGATGGGCTTGTGTTGAGGAATTCTCAACCCTTTTTGTTTGAAGAAACAATCAGATGTATTGTGGTTGGTCATATCACAGACTGAACAATATTTATTAAAATAACAGTTTTTGGTGGAATGATTGTTCATGTCACAGATTGAGCAATATTGATTGAAAAAGTATATCTGTACTGTGATTAGACATTTCACACACATCACAATACATGTGTTTGTCTCTTGAAGCTGATCTTGATGTTGAAACCTCAGTAGATTTACCAGTTTTTGACTGAGTTTCAACCTTTGATTTTGGTGAGGAAGCAGAATTAGCCTTTTTAGTAGTTTGTTTCACAACTCTACTAGGTTTGTTCTTCCTAGATTGTTTCTGCTTTCTTACCATTTGCTTCAATTCCCTTTCGAATTGATCTACATGTTCTTTATTAAAAATATCAAAACCAACTCCTTGCTTTGGTTTTGACGATTGAGGGTCAGCCTTGATTTTGGTTTTTGATGCTTTTGGAGTTTTGGTGTTCTTTGGAAGTGAAACTGTGTTTGATTTGATTGAATTGTTTGAAGATTTGATCTCACAATCAGAACTGCTTTCAGCAGAAGGTTTCACTGAAATCTCATATTTCTGCTTTTCTTTTGAAATTGCAGGAACAAATTTCACAAAAGGCACTATGGCTTTGACAGGGCTTCTTGGTTTAATGACATTCACTGTCTTGTCTGAGTACTCTTTGATTTTGATAGGATGACCTAACTTAATTTTCCCCTCATTTGTTTCAATGTAAAATTTGGTTTATTTTGAGGATTAGTGATTTGAGTTATTATTGTTTTAGCTTTACTAGTTTTAGGTTCAATTTTATCAGACAAAGTGACAGATTCAGGCATGACAGTGTAATTGTCATTATATGGTGGAGGACATGAATTGTATCCAATCCTTGTCAAATCATTGTGCTCCTTCTGTGAATCAAGCATCTCTTGCAGCTTAGCTGAAGACAGTTGAAACTTTTCAAGTTTCACTTCAGTAACTGATTGCAGCTCTGGATTGCGCTCAGTGGATTGCGCTAATTTTTCAGTTAACTCTTCATTCTCAGCTGAAAGAGTGTACTTTTCACCATGTAGTTTTTCAATATCAGAAATGAGAGATTTGATTTTTATTTGAAACTTTTGATTTCTCTTTTAAGCATCTCAGATTTTACCTTTTCTTCTTTGATTTTATCAGCCAATTTGTGATTGTGCTCACTATATCCTTGCAGTTCAGCTATGCATTTATCACTACAAAGATTAGATTTACCTAAGATGGCATTGGATTTGGGCCATCATTGATGTGAGCCATAAGAGCATGATTCTAAAATTAAGGCTTTACTTCTTCAGCATATAGGCTCTAATCACAAACTCCATCTTATCTGATGACAAGTGCATTTGAAGTAGTTTGGCTGCTTCCATGAGCTTGGTTAGTCAGTTGTGACTGACTTTGATAGGGTTGTTGATAGTGATGCTGTTGTTGATGATTGCTGGAGTGGTAGCTTGCGCTTGGTTGTGAGGATGATTGGCCCTGTGAATTTCTTTGAATACTGTGGTTGTTCCTTTTTGGAGCATTACATTCCCTTGAGAAGTGGCCAGTCATACCACAATTGAAACATTTGACTTTGGATTTGTCATATCCAAGTTTTGTATTTTCATTCAGACTCAGCTTTCTCCCTTTTCTGAAAAACTTCTTGGCTCTCTTTGCAATCATAGCCATTTGCCACTATAGATCCATTTCTTCCACATCATCTGGATCCATTTCTTCCAAGTCTTCTTGAATCAAATGAGCAGAAGTGAGTCTTCCTCCAAGATAAGCTTCAAAACTTGCAACAAAGGCATTATAAGTAGCCTTTTGCTCTTCAGTTCTCTTATCTTCAGATATACTTGTAGGAGTTGTAGCAAATCCAGTTGACTAAATTGAAGGAGATGGCTTGGTTGTTGAGGGTGTGGCAATGAATCCTGTTGTTTTTGATTGATCTCTTGATGAGAGGAAGTCATCATCTTCAGTGATGAATGCATTTTCCACAGAATGAGTTTCTGATGGAAATTTGTATGCCTCAATGACTTTAGGTCCACCTAGATTTCTACTATTTTCATCAAGTTCAAGAGCTTCAATTTTAGCAATCATAGTATCCAAGGTGGTGCTCTCCAAATCAAGAGTGTTTTTCAGCATGGTTACATTTTATTTCCAACTTTCTGGAAGACTGTGAAGCATCTTTTTGTTCAATTCTTTGACTTTATATGTAACCCCCATAATCTCTAAATCATTCATGAGCTGCACAAATCTATGCAGTTGTTTAGAGATTGACTCCCCCTTAGAGTGATGAAAGGTTTGATATTGATTAACAAGCTTATCCTTGTTAATTTCAGCTACTTCACTGCTTCCTTCACACATTATTAATAGTGCATCCCACACAGCTTTAGCTGTTCCATACTTCTCAAGTCTTTTATGCACATCCATCTTCAATGCTTGTATTAGAATGGAATAAGCTTTGAGATCAATTTTGATCTTCTTGTAGTCATCATCATCAAGAGTGAGATCCTCAATAGGTATTCTTGAGGTTTTGTACAGTGAAGCCTGATTAGCAGAGAGTGTCACTGGAATGTGAGGCCCTTTACATATGGATATCTAATAGTCCGGATCTACACCTATAATGTAATTCATGAACCTGATTTTCCATTGCTTAAACTTAGATTTGTGTTTAAGCATAGGGGGTTTAGGAGTGTGACCAAGTTCAGAAAAATTATGTGAATCCATGTTAATAAGCTGTTTTTAACTGGTTTAAATATGGATTAAATTGATTATTATGTTCAACAAGTCCAAGTAGTCCAAATAGTCCAAAACAGGCTTATGTAGATAGATCTGTTTATGTTACGGTCTGATTTTATGGATGAGAAACTGTTCACGGATTAGTTTTTAGATGGAGAATATGGATGAACAGTGACTGTCGATGAGTTTCAGCAGATATTCAGTTTGTATACTAAATAGAGGTAGTCAAACACTCTATCAGCAACTCAATCACTAGATCTATTGAGTTCAGCTCAGATCTGAGCAGATCTGAAGAAGAACCGAGAGCCAAGGCTCTGATACCAATTGGCTGGGTTTGAGAATGATATTCTCTGTTGATGTGAATCAACAAGGACCGAATATGATGATTGAGTCAATGATTGTAAGGCGGAATCAAACAATCACAGAACATTGAATGCTGAATAATACTCATAAATGATCTTTGTATTAAAGAAGGTGAAAAACGGTTATAATGAATGCTAGGGTTTTCAGCATGAACAGTAATAGTACACCTTGAACATATTACAAAGCAAAATATTCTGATTGTCTAATTTCTAACAACAGTCAGTCTCGGTCGCTTCACAAACGAGGTTTTCTATTCTATTTATAGGCTGACGTATGCATGAACAAAAGACTAAACTAACCCTGACCTATACATCAGAACTAGTTTTACAAAAGTCTTCATCAGCATTTCTTCTATACATCAGCATTGACAAATGCAGATGTTGGGTTGTTCATCAGCATTAGTGTTTGGTCATCAGCATTGACAAATGCGGATGAACAAACACTGCGCATTTGTTGCTGAACATCCGCATTTGTTAATGCGGAAGAACAAACACTTAGGCGCATTTGTTCTACGGTCATCTGCATATACAAATGCGGGTAGCCGACACTTGTTTTCTATTGTTGATGCAGATTCTTCATCCGCATTAGATCTTGGACTTGAGGAGATTTCAGCAGAACAGCTTTCAATCCACCACTTGAATTGGCATGTATGACTCTTTCAGGGTCCAACACCCCCGTGATTCTTCTGATGAAGATGAGGGGAGTCTGAAACTAAAGGTGCATAAACTGACTAAAACTTGCACTTATTTAGTCTCTAAGATTAGTCAGCTGGAATCTCAGGTGACTATCTTACAAAGGAGGGTCAATGACCAGCAACTTGATATCACCGATCTCAAGGGCAAGTTAGCTGAGAGACCACTCAAAAGAACTCAACCTAGTCCACAAGAACCTATGAACGTGACAAACTCAACCCCCAGCTCACTTATACAATAAAGTGATGCTACCAAAAAGGGGTAAAAAGTCTGAACAGTCATAAAACCTGGGAGTTCTTCTCAGAGTATGGACTTTGAGGATTCACCACCCTCATTTGAAATAGTCCATACTCAGCAACCTCCTTAAGTCCACATTGATATGGACTTACTCATACAAAGCCTGTTTGAGGAGGGTATACCCAGAGCCATGCCTACCCCATCTCTTCACTCTGCAAACCAAATCATGGGATGGAGGTATGACATCGAAAGAAGGGCTCTTGTCATCTCTAGAGCTCAGGGTCAATATGAAATCTTTAATTTTTCAAACCTGAGTTTCTATGAGTGCATCATCTGGTTGATCTTCAACTTGTCAACCCAAGTCAAAACAGACAAGCTGAAAGATTAGAAGATTGGATTCAAGGAAGGGTGCTAGAAGAGTTCCAGATAAGATCAAGATTATATAGATAGAGGCTAACAGGCGAGATTTTTGGTCAACTGGATGTTGAGGTGGACCTTAAGATTAGCTTTGAAGGAAAAGCCTTGACTGAAGGCCCAAAAGTTGAACCTGTGAACCGTAAGACAAGATCTCAGTTAGTAACCAGTACCTTCAATGAGGCACCAACTGGTGAAGGTGCTTCACATCCTCTCTCTAGCCAGAGCTTGTCTGCTGAACCAAGCAATGAAGGCCAAAACTCTCTCCACCTTGAGTCACCAAGGCCTGTGCATGACAAAGGGATGAGGTAGATGACCTCTGAGGAGATAGAGGAGGAGAAGAGAGAGAGGAAGATGAAGCTAAGGGGAGAGAGTTCAAGAGGGTCTCCAGGCTTCATGGAAGTTGCTATCCGGGATGTCCCCAGGCCAAACACTCAAGATGATGAGTTGAGGGCAACCAGGCTAAACTACCTGGGGGCCAGGAACTATAACATTGATGAACTCATATCTCTCCCCTTAGATGAGTTGAATGAACTGGATGACAATGAGTTATCAAAGGAAAGAAGGAGCCAGAGGATGTAGCATTGCTCCTCAAGATCAAAGAAGCAAAGAAACTGAAAAGGATCTACAAACATGCTCCTGTCCTCTCTCCAGTTCAAGAAAGTCCTGAGAAAGAGACTATGGCAACTTCACAACCTCAGGTAGACAAGGAAGCTAAAAGGATGAACATGATCAACTACCTGAGTGCCACAGGACTCTATCAGGCATCTGCACTTCTTCCCTTATCCTTTGAGTACATTGAATTTGAATATCTCAAGTAGCTGGAGGAACAAGCTACAAAAGAAAGAAAAGCTGCTAAGAGAAATTGAGGGAAGAAGTTGCAAAGTCAGGAGCCATCATTCACAAAAGCCAAAAGAAGTCTGATGACAGAAAAAGGATGATGAGCTTCTTGAAGCTGCAAGGATTCTCCAGAAGGAGTCTTGGTCCTATGTCTCTATCCACTATGGATGAGCATATCAGACTGATCAAGCAGAAGATTAAAAAGGGAGAGCTTGTTAACTTGCATTCTCCACCAAGTCCAGCTCAACCTGAAGTTGAGGTAAAGGTTGAACCCCCTGAGACAACACAACCTAAACTTAGAGCTGCACCTCAACCAACTTCGTCTTCTGATCCGCAGTAGGGTCCTTTTCTCTCTCCTTCTGAACTATGAGATAAGAGAACCCAACTGAGAGAGACACAACAGAACAATCTGGTGCTGAAGACCAGTCCTCTTAGTTAACAAATTCAAAGAGGAGGAAAAGAATGGCTAGGAAAAGTGTTTCAAAGAAGAAGGAGACCAAGGAATCCACCTCTACACCTCAGGATGAGTCAGAACATCTTGAGGTAGTGCATGAAGAGGCTGCTCAACGAACTCCTATTCAAGTAGAGCCTCTTACAATTAGAAGAGCCATCTTGTCCTAGAGTTTTATTGCTAATCCGGATAGATGGTATGTCATTAGAGATCAAGGAGGTCAAGATGTCTACTTTCACATGATCTCTATTACATGAGAAGATACATGAGAGTCTGAGAGATCTTGACCAGATGATAAAGAAAGGCATGGTGTTGATCCTAATAAGGACTATCAACATCTGAAGAACGTCTTTGTTTTTGGTAGCATCAGCCTAGGGGGAGTTTGTAAGGTAATATTAGAAGATTATAAGGCTAATGCAACCAAAGAAGTCAAAACAACCAAAGGTCTTCCTGCATGCATGCACTGGACGAACAAGGTAGAAGTTGCTTCGGAAGTTTTACACTCTCCACAGAAAATACTCTTAGTGTAAAATCTTCCGAAGGCAAAGTCCAAATCTTTCGAAGCCAAAGATGAAGTCTTCCAAAGCCTCAGAGACAAAGTCTTTTGAAGCCAATTTGTTGTGAAGACTAATTTCTTTTGAAGACAGAGAAGACATGCTTTCTTTGATTTACTTTACTTAAAGCTGACACATTTTCTGCTGCAACTCTAAAGACTCACTAACTTATATAAGTTGGTGAAAAGTCCATGCTTTTGTAAACTATAGATTAAGGTCTTTGTCTGTAACTTCCTACTATTGTACCTGTAAACCTTTTTATATTAGAAAAGGATGTGAGCTATGGCATGTCATAGTCACTAGTCAAAAAGCAATCTGCCTTTTGACTCTACATTGATCTTCTTGTCTAGATTAGTGTTTCCAACTATCTTTCTAGGTATTGATGGTTGTAGGATGTAGTATAAAGTGCCTCAGGTCCTTGTTATTCTTTTATGCTTTGTAACACTTGTAATAGAACTTGAGAGCAATACACAGCATCCTTGAAAACCATACTTCTTTGTTCTTGTTCTTAGTTCTGTCTCACTACTTACTTGTGTTCTTAATATCATCTTAAACAAACCTGGTTCCCCATTTGATCTGTTAAGTGTTCTAAATCTCTCCTCATTGTGAGACTGATTGTATTGACCACCCTTCACACAGTCCTGCACCTTTTGATTCTTAGCTCAGATCCTGATGTCCACATCTGTTCCTAATTTCTTAGTGCCACGGGTCAGGGCTGTTGCTCCAACTTTTCTGTCATACTCCTTTAGCTTGCACGTCATGAACTCCATGTACGTACAACCAGTCCTGCCTCTAGTACCATTTTCTTCCATGTTATCACTCCTATCATGTCCAACTCCAAACTGCTAGGATCATCACAGAGTCTAGTTCAAACACATCCTTAGTATACTGAAGATTTTTATATATATGGTTCCCCGCAGCATTCCCACCATATCAACGATATACCAAGATCGATGCTTAAACTGGTTACATGACATACGCTTATTCCATCAAGCATAATTCTAGAACGTTCCAATAGCCAATGTCCCAAGTCTTAAGATCATTCTGAACAAAGCAACATGGATACATGGAGAGCCATCTCTCTACTTCAACTCTTCAAATACCAAGTATATTTTGATCATGTAGTCAATTCCCACGATCAAAGAAACAAAAGAAGGAGCAATGTCTCATAAATACTGGGCTAAAATGTCATAGTATGAATCCTATGAAGGCTCCAGATTGATTTGCACTTATGCAAGGATAAAGGAAATAGGTGTTTCCACACCGTTGATTGTCATAAGAATAGGAACTCTAATGCCCCATGTATAGAATTGAAGATTCATACTAACTATGACCGCTACCTCATGAAAAGGTTTGCTAGATTTCGCATGCACTGCAAATTGTAATTACGTGTGCACCCGTAATGGTAATTTACTTTGCATGGTCACTCCTAGCTCCTCCTGCCTGAGTCAACGCATCTTGTCATGTATAGAGTGTTATCCATGGTTAGAGAATCAAGGATATGGTCACTAGTTATAGGTTAAGTAACCGAAGTTCTACAGAGGGATCGATTAAGAAAGAATTCACTTGGGTATGGAACAACCAAAGGAATCCATTTAGTATAGTTCAAAATCCAATAAAAGAGTCATCTGATCTAAGTACGCCATGGTTCTTGTCTGTTCGTGTCATGTCAGCTAGCTTGTCCATCACCTAAGAATCAACTCACGAGATATAAATAAGGACTCATACAACATAGCTAATACCAGCAGACACACATAATAAAGGTTGGCTTAACAACCTAAGTCCTTTAAAAGAATCCTTATAGCCATACTTATCAATCTAGACCAAATAACAGTCAATCGCATAACGAGAGGATGTTCTCACCTAATGCTTTCTCTAGGAACACACAGATGATACAACAACCAAAAATTTTCCAAATAGGTATATTAGAAATAACATGTAAGACAAGCTATTTTGCACAACCGATAATGCATATAGAACATTCACATGTATAATAGTACACACATAATCCTATGATGCATACTATATGTGGGTACTTAGGTTATAGTGTAGGTTGAATAATCCACCTAATTCTCTATAACCAATGGCTCTGATATCAATCTGTAACACCAGTGCTAGTAGCGAAAACACGAGGATGCGACGGACTGGATCGTAATAACACATTGGGGGTTCTAAGAGAATCACTAAAGGTATTCTCTGTAAATGGGTCTTGACGTCGCCCAACACATAAGAACGCATGCCAAGTATAGTCAATCCCAAAATTTCATACCATAATGCATAAGTAAGTAGTTCAAAGTTCCATTCAGGAATGAACAAGCACAAGCACAGAACAATCCCAAGAACAAATCCAACAATTATAATCCAACAAACAAACAAATCCAAAACAAGTCCAAAAGTCTCATGAATTGTCTATTGCTCCTAAAGGAACGGTCTTGTCTAAAGTCCATAGCCAAGCACCTAAGCCTCATCACCTGAAAAGACATGCTCTAGAAAGTCAACATACGTTGGTAAGTTCACGAGTTTAAAAGTACAAATAAGTTTCCGTGGGAGTCATGTACAAAATATGTGTGTGTTTGAGAACATAGAAGTCATAGAAACCAACATAAGCTCATGACCAGTCCAAGTCCAAATAACCGGATTTTATTCACCCAAGGGCACGCACAGGAAACGTCAGTCTTAGCTAGCATACCGACAATAAGGGTGGGGGTGTCAAGCTATTAGTACTAACAGTATCTTTTCATGACAGTCAAGTACAAATTTAAAATAAGCCTAAATACTCATGAAGGGAATCTAGACTCGACCCTATGACTCAAACAACACATGACAGTCCAATTCAAGTCCAAAAAAAAATTTAATACTGCATAGTTAAAAAACAATAAGCATGCTTTTCCCCCAAGTAAAACATGTTAAAGGGTCCGTAAAACTCACTTCGAAATAGTACAGTCCAAAGTCCACAATACGCAAAGCAAGCAACTAAAATTACAATTTATAAAAGGATTACCAAAGACCAAGATAACGATTATGGGTGTAGTCCTTGTAGCCGGGTCCTTAATGCCATCAAGGTTTTTATTTTATGAAAACATGATTTACTAATAGAACAAGTGCAATGTTAGATTAAACTTTAAATCTCACCATATTTAGGGTTTTAGTTGTCATTTTATATTAATTTTTTAACGCCCTTCGATGCACATCTACTAGCCCATATTCAATGAATTATAGATATTATTAGCTCATCTTTTTAAAATTCCTTTAACCATTTTTTAATACAAAACTTGTCTTTACTTGACTATTTAGTTCCAAACCTTGTAGAGCTTGTAGAGCTGATTGCGGCCAGTATTTTGCGAAAACTGTTTGGAGGTCTAGGCAGTAACAAAATGTCATGTAATAGGTATCATTTGAAAGAAAAGAATTTAAATTAAACTCTAGAAAAATAATCATCTCAAATGGATTAAAAATGAGAATGATATGACTCGATGAACACATGCCAACCTTTTACCCGAATTCATCCGTTTTGACCATCAGTTTTGTTTGCCGTGTTTGGAGGACCAAACGATATCGAAACGATGACCACTTGGGTTAGTTACAGGACTCGATGAAGTTAGTTTTAGAAAAATATTTGGATCCATTTTGATTTATTATGACCAAGTTATTACCTGTACAAAACATCCTATTTTTCTGACATCAAACTGTCCAGTTCATTTGTATTGTTCCTTTGCATCCCAAAACTCAATATTTGACCATTATTGACCCAAGAACGTAAAAAACGTTTATTCCATGAACTAATTGAAAAACCCTTGAATTAAACACTTAGACTATCACAAATTTTCAATCACAAAACAGTTAGTTAGGTTTTAGTCTTCCGGTTCACAATATTAATTTATCGATACATAGTTTTGATTGTCTAACACGTCTACCCATTCAAGAAACAAAATTAATGATTTCAACAACAATATATAAGTTTCAGATGTCCATTATGATCAGGTCATCCATGATTACAACCCAATTCTGATATATTCAAAAAATATATACAAAGATTGAGAATTACGGTTTTACCGTTTAGAAATTCCAACACTCGAAACAACTAGATCTTCACGATCCAATGCCCAAAACCAAGAACACAACATTATTAGATGATGATTTTGATGTTAGATGTTGAACATCATCAATAACATGATTAAACAAGAACCAATTCACCAAAATGAATGATTTTTTTACCGGAAAAAAAAAAAAAAAGATGAACAATGCTTGAACGAAATCCAATCTTGAATGATCCAAGACATCAAAAAATCGATGGAATAGTTGTTGATGATGATGAAGAAGAACAAGATGAACAAGGTTTAAGGTGGCTAGGGTTTTCTACATAGAAAACATGGAGAATGAGTTTTCAAAATAAAAGAATAATAAAACAAAGGGAAACCCTTTCATTTTGAAGGAATTCGACCAAGGGGGCCTTAGATGGGCCTCCCGGGTCCTTTGCCGATCTCGTCCAAGTCCGACTCGTCCCGATAGGCGCGTCGTCCAAATTTTAGGTTTTTGAATTCTCCTCGTTAATTCGATTCCAATGGACAATTATATGCTATATAATTTATTTAATCTATATTTTGAAATTAAATTAAGTCTATTTAGTGTACTTTAGGCAAAGCCCACTGATGTCCGATTCTTATTACGTTCTTAACGTAAATTATAATACTTTTAGTTTTGACAGTTCTTGATCAAGCGCAAGGTACATAATCATCTTACTACATAAAATTCAGTAAACGTCTCACTTCACCAACCCGAAGCCCATTTGACTAGACCAACTGCTGAATTGACTCCTTTTTCAGTATTTGTCATAGTTGGTTCTTGTCTTGACACCAACATCAACATTGCCAATTGTTAGAACTAGATCAAATGTATACGTTTAGTTGACTTGTCAACTCTTGCAATTAATCATTGTAATTCTCTTTTTGATAATATCATGTAATGCATGAATTATATGGTAACCCATATTATTGTGTGTGTTAGTTTATGTTATTACAGGAAACATCAGACTTGGTCAATTTGAAAAAATTGACTAAGTGTTAGAACATCCTACGGATGAACAACAACTGCTGAACAAGACCAAAGATCAAGTGGAGCTGCTGAAGGAGAGCTTGTTGCTGAAGAACAAGTACAAGAACTCCTGCGGAAGCACAACCACTGGAGAACAAATGCTGAAGACAAAGTGTTGTTGCTGAAGAAGAACTTCCTAAGAAAGACAATTCCTACGGAAGATAAATTAACTTGTATTGTTTTAAATCATCAAATATGTAACAAAAAGTCAACAAGTCAACATGTCAGAGCAATATCATCAAATCAATGATTCCGAAGGATAATTATGTCAACAGAATATTCCACATCACATCAACAACATTCTTTATGTAATTTACAATTTACTATGTAAATTGTGAGCTCCTATGCCGATAAACAAGGCAAGGATTCGCACATATAGAAACAGAATATCAAAACAGAATAGCGATATATTAGCTAGAAAATAGAAACAAAATAGGAAGATATCTATACACAATTAGGTGTATATATTGATCGATGAATATTGATCAACGAGGACATTAACAATATATAGCAATATCAAGCTTCAAGAACATATAGCATTATAATCAATTGTAATTTATTGATTGTGAATGAAGAGCAATTGAAAATAATCTGGGTATTGCATTATTACGTTTAGTTTTTTCTAGTTGTTCTTCTTTGTTCATCGATTTCAACTTTTGATAAACAATCCGTTAAACAGCAGGTATTGATAATTCCACGATCAATACTTGTTAAAATCAAATTGATAATTCCTGCAACGATCCTTGGATTATCAGGTGGTATCAGAGCCACGTGCTCATTGATTTAGATAAATTGATCTATAAGTTTGATTTGTCTAATTGGTGTTTATTTAATCAAGTTAATTAACATGAGCAATTCAGTGGTTGGCGCTTATCAACCTCCGAAGTTGGAAAATAAATATGATTTTAAAACATGGAAAATCAGATTTAGAAATCATGTTAATTACACAGATTCTGATTTATGGGTGTCGATTACTGAAGGTCCTTATATTCCATCTGCTTTAGGACCGGACTATAAAGACAACAATCAACCCGTAAGTTTAAAAAATCTGTCACCTGATGATGCCAAGAGAGTCAAGATTGACATCAAAGCATATAGTATGCTTACTATGGCTTTGCCTTAAGATCTCTTGATCAGGTGTGAAACATATAAAACAGCAAACTCGTTATGGAAAATCCAGCACACTTTGTGTGAAGGAAGTGACGAGATAAGGAGCATAAAAAAGGATACACTTCGCTCACAATATGAGACTTTTCATCATATTATGAGTGATTCTGTTCCTCAATAACTCCACAGGTTTATGCAACTTGTTACAGAGATGAATATCTTTAAACTGAATTACAGCAACGAGGAGTTAAATAAGAAGATGCTTCATTCATTACTAGAAAGCTGGACACACACTGTGTCCATGTATAAGAATACTATTGATCTAAAGGCAATTGGGTTGGACACTCTGGTTGCAAAGGTAGAAGCTTTAGAACTTGACGAGAAAACTAGAAACAAGAGTGTTAAAGCACCTATAGCATCGTACCATATCAAAGAAACTAAGGGTGTTGGAAGTGCCTTCATCTCTAATGATGATGAAGATAACTCTTGTGTTGAAAGTGATACTAAAGAGGAAACTGGCTTCTATGCTGCCAAGCCCTCCAAGTTGAACTCTCAAAACAATAAAAACAGAAAAGCAAAAGGAAAGTCAGATTACTCCAATTCCAACAAAGCCAGCAATCAAACAGAACCAATTACTGTGGTTCTAGAATCAGAAGAATAGAAGGCAGCCGTTGCAGCTTTTAGTTCAAGCTTTCAAGCCTACTTTGGAAGTACCTTGACTCCTGCCTACTTCTGTCAGCAAGATCTTGAAGAACTTAATCCAGATGAAGTAGAAGAGATGGATCTATAATGGCAAATGGCCATGATTGCTTACAAAGCCAAAATGTACATGAAGAGAAACAAGGGACTATCGGTGGGAGGCAGAACAAGAAAAATTGGTGTTGAAAAATCCAAGGTGAGGTGTTACAAATGTAATCTATATGGTCACTTCTCCAGGGAATGAAACAACAATCAGCAATCAACAACAAATACAAGACAAGCAAATCAGAGGAGCTTCAAGCAACCATAGCTAACAAACTCATCCCCACTAGCCGCAGGCTCTTTAACAGGTACCAATAATTCTAAAAAAACTGGTTTGATTATTTTGCAGGATGGTACTTGTGTCTGGAGCATATGTAAGAAGGAAGTAGTAGAAGAAAATCAAGCTTTGATGGCTAATATGGAAAACAAAGTTCCACCAATGGCCAGAAAGTTAAGAGAAAGGTTATGTTCTTCCTTATGTATTGATGAGGTTGAGAGATATAGGGCTCATGCTCAACAATTGTCTCATAAAGTCAAAGAAACTATGCTTTTAAATGAATCTCATCAAAGAGAACATAAAATTTATCAAGTCAAAATAAATTCACTACAAAAGGATTTAGACAAACTTATGTCTGAAAATTATAATTTGAAAGCACAAGTTGAGAATTTGACCAACTCATTAACCAAGTCCATGTCAGATCATGCATCAACTGAAGTAAAACTTCAGAAATTCCAACTATCATCATAGCAGTATGAGAAACTGTTAAATTCTCATATTGAATCAAAGAACAAGTCTGGGTTGGGTTATCATAATGTTGCTCCACCAATTAATGATCCTCTCTAGGCTTCGCTCTCGCTCATGACCGGTATATGATCTCTCTACGTAATGATCTGCCTTCTAGAAGCTTCGCCAGAAGCGACTAGTCGCTTCCTAAATGCCCCTTTCCTTCACTACTAGGAGAATCGCTAGCTTGCTTGCATTCTATTCTATAAGCGGAGCGACTTGTCGAGTCTACGAAGCTTCGTAACACCACCCTACCTGAGTCCATGATGAACAGTTTGACAAATCATTTTGTGTCTAACACCAAAACTGAGTCAAAAGTTGAAAATAATGAAGTGATAAATGACAAGGATTCTGAATACATTGAAACTAATTCATCTAAACCAAAATTCTCAAAACAAAATGACTCAGAACTTGATCTTGATAACTATGATGATCTAGATGATAGTGATGAGCCTAATAAACAAGAAAGTGCTGGTTTGGGTAAGGGAAAATGTGTGGTAATTGATTCTATAACTCCTAAAATCCTTGATGAGATCAAGTTGCCCTATTCAACAAAACAAAGAAATCTGCTGAAGACCATTTACACAAGGATTGGTAAGTTAAATGAAGGCATTCATGAACTCAACAAACAACATAAAAGTCAGTTAGCAAAAAGAACTACGGAGGAAGAAGATAGTCTCACTTCAGCAGATCACCAGCGGAAGAAGAAGATATGTTCTTACACATCCGTAGAAAAGCAAAGGAAAAATATGTCAGCTGTAGAAGATCTACAGAAGAAGACAAAACAGTCTTCCGTAGAACATCCGCGGAAGAAGAAATTATCAGAACCTAAACATTCATCCATAGAAGATCTACGGAAGAAGAAAATACCTAAGGATTCAACTGTTAACCAAAAATGTAAACAAAAGGATCTTTCAGATGCAAAGATTAAGAAAGAACTGAAGAAGCAAAAGAAGATAGTGATGAAGAAACTGACAAAGATAAAAGTTGACTCTGACAGTGAAGCTGAAGATAAGTATTGCAAATGGTGTGATATGTACAACCATAACATAGAAGAGTGTTACTTCAATAGCTATTCATCCATCTGTAATATGAACAATCATATGACCTCAGATTGTTACTTCAACAAGCATTGTGCCATCTGTAACAAGAACAATCATTCCACTCAAGAATGTTTCTTCAACAAAAAGAACAAATTAAAGGTCCCAAGAAGCAAAAAGCTGAGACTTCTGAATCAAATTCAGAATCTTCAGAGAATGATGAATCAAAAATACCAAAGCAAAAGAATCAGAAACAAAAGCAAAAGAATGTTGACAGTGGTTGTTCCAGGCACATGACGGGCAACTGTTCCCTCCTCTATGACTTCAAACATAAAAATGCTTTCTATGTAGCATTTGGTGGGGATAAGATGGGAGGCAAAATCATTGGTGAAGGAATGGTAACCAATGGTGTTCTAAAATTTCAGAAAGTTAACTTCTGTGAAAATTTACAATTTAATTTATTAAGTGTTTCTCAAATTTGTGATCAAAACTATACTACTTTCTTTGTTACTAACTATTGTTACATTCTTAGGCCAGGTTTTAAAATTCCAGAAGACTTGTGACATCCGGTAATTTTCCGTTACCAAACTCCATTAGTTCCGTTAAGTCTTGCATACACGTGTCGGGAGCACACACTAGTTGTCGTTGAACGTTGGTGACTTAGTAATAATTAATAATGTTAAACAAATAATTACTATGTGGTTATTAAGTTATGCTTATGTGATTTAAATGTTAACTGTAATTTTATCGCGTAACGTGAAAACGTGTATATTTATTTCGTGTGTTTTGTGATAAATGGAAATTATGCATGATTGTTATTTTTGATTAATAATAATTGTGTTTAGTAGTTAAAAACTATTTAAAAACTATTCAAAAAGCCTAATCTTTATAAAATACAAATTATAAGGGTTAAAAGGGTAAATATGATTAATTAAGTTACAAAATCAAAAAAACCCTAATCCCCTAACCCCAATCGGCCGCGACTTGCACTCCCTCACCCTCACCATCGCGAATTCAACCAAGAACAAGCATTCACATTCGAATTTGGATCGATTTCAAGGCATACAACAAGTTAGAACCTTCAATTGCAAACTATTACACATTTAAAGGTTAGATTTTTATATGATTTGATGATTGTTCATGATTGGCCGAAAGTTCCATGCGAATTCTGCAATTGGTGGTCGATTGATGCTTAGTTGTTGATGTTAATGTGTTTACTAGATAGATTACATGTTAATTAACGTCAAGTATGCAATAAAGGTTGGATTTTTACAAGTTTTTATGGAAATTACATTAGGGCCGAAACCCTAATTCGAAACTTGCAATTGGAGGCCGATTTGTTGATGTTGGTTAGTGTTATTATGTTAGTTGGATTGTATATATGCTAGACTAGCTATCTATTGCAATACACTACTTATGCTCTGGAAACTGCTGATTGGTTTATATTTTAACGCAAACTCCTGAACTCACCAACCATGTGTTGACTTGTTTAGTATGCTATTCTCAGGTTAAGGTTGCCAGTTGCCTAGGAGCACGCACGTCAGCATTGTTGAGTTGTCTACATTGCCTTGTTTACAAATTTGGGATTATTTTCATATTAAACATTTGTGTTTGGGGCGCGTATGTTTTGCGCATTCTCTTTACATACTACTTGTTTTGGGTTTTTCTGGTTTTAAAAACGCTTCCGCAGTATTTTGAACGTTAACTCTAGTTTTATTTATTAATCATATAGAGTCATTCTTGGTAACTAATGACTGAGATCCTGGTATGTCACGCGCCTCGCGGTAAAACCCCGCACGCGGATTTTGAGGGTGTGACAGATTCTTGGTAACTAACCGCACAGTTGTTAGTTACTTATCGTTTACTCTCCTTACTGTATACTCATTGGCATACGCAACACGTACTTCGCAGCATGGCATCGTCGTCCAGGAATTTAGGCAAGAGACCTGCACGATCTGAGTCACCTACTTCTCCCGTACCTGATAGGGGATTTAACTGACCCTGACATCCTTATCCTCCTGGCGAGATAGACTGGGATCAGCCTTTCATACCTCTTGAGCTCGATCCTCCGTGTAACTGGGATTTCTACCCCACTTACATAAACCGTATGGCTTATAGAGAACGCGTACCACCTGTAGCACCTACACGACCTAGGACTAGGTCATCAAGCGCCTCTACTTTGCCTACACTTCCTACTTTGAGCATTCCTCTGGAGCAGGCATTTGCAGCCCTAGTAGCCACACTGGACACAGAGCGACAGCGGATTAGAGGACTCACTGATGAGAACTCTGCATTACGATCTGAGATGCGTCAGCTGCGTTACCAGGTAGATACGCTTCAGGAGCGACTTTCGATGGCCATTGGTGGACATCATACGCTGGCAGGCAACGTGGTAGCACTTAGTGAGCGCATGGACGCACAGGATCACCATAACATAGTGATCGATGATAGGTTTGCTGATTTAGAGGCACAACTAGCAGCACTTCAGGTTGCTGAAGCCCCTGCACCTTTGGTGGACCCTGATGAGGAAGAATACTGCCCCCGAAATGAAGTGCAGAAACTGGAGATTGAGTTCTGGCAACTCATAATGCAAGGCTCAGAAATTGAAGCCTACACGACTCGTACTCATGAGTTAGCCACTTTATGCCCAGGGATGGTGAATGAAATGCACAAGAGGGTGGAGCATTATATATGGGGATTGGTGCCAGAAATTCAAAGTATGGTAACTGCCTCAAACCCCACTACCATACAACAAGCTATCCGAACAGCCCACAGGCTGACTGACCAGGCAGTTGAGCAAGGATGGTTACCTAAACGGGGTGCGGTGGCAAGCGTGCCCGACCATAAACGCAAGTGGGATGGTTCAAGCAACAAGGGATCGTCATCCAGCAGCCAATCTCAACCTCAACAACAGCAGCAAAGTCAGCAACAGCAACGGAAGTTCGATAACAACCGAAGCTTCAACCAGGCGACTCACTCAAATCAAGGACCCGGTGGGTATGGTGGAAGACTGCCGAAGTGCAACCGGTGTAACTACCACCATGTGGGTCGGTGTGATAACTTCAAGTGTCAACGTTGTGGGAAGATTGGTCACGCAGCCAAAGACTGTCGGGGTGAACTGATGAAGAAGCCTCAACAATCACAAGAAACTCCGAAAGGTTGTTTTGAGTGCGGAAAAGAAGGCCATTACAAACGCAACTGTCCCCAGCTTAAGAGGAATGGTAATGGCAACAACAACAATGGGAACAACAGCAACAATAACAATGGCAACAACAATAATAACAACAATGGTAATGGCAACAACAATGGTGGAAACAACAATGGAGCCAAAGGAAGAGCCTTCGTCATTGGCTCAGGTGAGGCTCTAAACGACCCTACAACAGTAACTGGTAAATTTTCGGTTAATGGTTGTTTTGCTACCGTATTATTCGATACCGGAGCCGATAGAAGTTTCGTGTCCACTAGGTTCTGTAGTCTTTTAAGTGATATGCCCTCAGTTTTAGAATCTAAATACACCGTGGAGTTAGCTAACGGCACACAGATTCACGTAACGCATATTCTTAGAGACTGCAAGACAGAGCTTGCTGGTCATACATTCACCATAGATCTCATGCCTGTTACACTAGGATGTTTTGATGTGGTAGTAGGCATGGATTGGCTTTCCGATAAACAAGCGGAAGTCATATGGCACGAGAAGATCATACGGATTCCCATTGGTGAAGAAGTCCTTACGGTCAGAGGTGATAGGAGTGGTGCGGTGATAGGCATCATCTCGTTTATGAAAGCACAGAAGTTGTTACGAAAGGGTCGCTAGCCATATTGGCACTCGTCACAGATAAACAGACTGAGGAAAAGAAGATAGAGGATATCCCCGTAGTTCGTGAGTTTCCTGAGGTGTTTCCGGAAGACCTTCCTGGATTACCGCCTCATCGTCAAGTTGAATTCCAGATTGAGTTGACTCCAGGAGCCGCTCCAATTGCGAGAGCACCGTACCGGTTAGCTCCGAACGAACTGCAGGAATTATCCGCTCAACTACAAGAGTTGTTGGATAAAGGGTTCATCCGACCGAGTTCGTCGCCCTGGGGAGCGCCAGTTCTATTTGTGAAGAAGAAGGATGGTACATTTCGAATGTGCATTGACTATAGGGAACTGAACAAGGTTACTATCAAGAATAGATATCCCTTACCTCGTATCGATGATTTGTTTGATCAACTGCAAGGATCAAGCTATTACTCTAAGATTGATCTGAGGTCTGGCTATCATCAACTGAGAGTTCGAGAAGATGACATCTCGAAAACTGCTTTCCGTACACGATATGGTCATTATGAATTTTTGGTCATGCCATTTGGGTTGACGAATGCACCTGCAGTATTCATGGACCTCATGAATCGCGTGTGCAAACCCTATCTTGATCAGTTTGTTATCGTCTTTATTGATGACATACTGATATACTCAAGGACCGAGGAAGAAAATGAGAAGCACTTACGTTTAATCTTGGAATTACTCAGAGAGGAACAACTGTACGTAAAGTTTTTTAAGTGTGATTTCTGGATACGTGAGGTACAATTCTTGGGTCATATTGTCAACAAGAAGGGAATACATGTTGATCTTGCTAAGATTGAAGCGATAAAGAATTGGTCTGTTCCTAAGACACCAAGTGAGATACGACAATTCCTTGGATTAGCAGGATATTATCGACGATTCATTGAAGGATTCTCTAAGATTGCACAACCTCTCACAGCCTTGACTCACAAGGGAACGACGTACAAATGGGGTGAGAGTCAGGAATCTGCTTTTCAGTTGCTGAAACATAAATTGAGTAGCGCACCAATATTAGCGTTACCGGATGGTAGTGATGACTTCGTAGTCTACTGCGATGCGTCTATTCAAGGACTTGGATGCGTCCTGATGCAGCGGGATAAAGTGATAGCTTACGCCTCTAGACAGTTGAAGATTCATGAGAAGAACTATACCACCCATGACTTGGAACTGGGTGTGGTAGTTTTTGCCTTAAAGATCTGGAGAAATTACTTGTACGGTACCAAATGCACCATCTACACCGATCATAAGAGTCTTCAGCACATCTTTGAGCAAAAGGAGTTGAACATGAGGCAAAGACGCTGGGTGCAATTGTTAAACGGCTATGATTGTGCTATTAAGTACCACCCGGGGAAAGCAAATGTAGTTGCTGATGCGTTGAGTAGAAAAGAGACTGCTAAACCTCGACGTGTGCGAGCTCTGCAACTAACAATTAGTACGCAATTACCTGAACAAATTCGAGAGGCTCAGACGGAAGCTCTGAAAACAGAAAACATTGGGTCTGAATCGTTAAGGGGTATGGAAAAACAATTAGAAGTAAAAGCGGATGGAATTCGTTACTTCATGGATAGACTATGGGTACCTCTACATGGAAATCTGAGAGACTTGGTGATGAGTGAGGCTCACAAGTCCAAGTATTCTATACATCCTGGATCTGACAAGATGTACCACGATTTGAAGGCGCACTATTGGTGGCCTAACATGAAAGCAGATGTAGCTACTTATGTGAGTAAGTGTCTGACCTGCTCAAAGGTGAAAGTGGAGTATCAGAAACCATCTGGTCTACTACAACAACCCGAAATCCCTATGTGGAAGTGGGATCAGATATCAATGGATTTCATTACTAAGTTACCTCGCACTTCTACGGGTTGTGATACAATATGGGTTATCGTGGACCGATTGACAAAATCTGCTCATTTCCTAGCGATAAAGGAAACAGATAAGATGGAGAAGTTAACCAGACTTTATCTGAAGGAGATCATTTCGAGGCATGGAGTACCGATCTCAATCATTTCTGATCGCGACTCTCGTTTCACATCACACTTCTGGCAGTCGTTGCAGAAAGCTTTAGGTACGCGATTGGATATGAGTACTTCTTATCATCCATAGATTGATGGTCAAAGCGAGCATACTTACAGACTTTGGAGGACATGTTACGTGCTTGTGTGATTGACTTCGGGAATAACTGGGAAGTTCACCTACCATTGGTTGAATTTTCTTACAACAACAGTTAACACACTAGCATAAAGGCAGCGCCTTTTGAAGCTTTATATGGGAGAAAGTGTAGATCACCAGTTTGCTGGGCTGAAATTGGTGATAGTCAATTAACGGGTCCTGAGTTAGTACACGAAACAACTGAGAAGATTGTTCAGATAAGAAACCGCATGGCTGCAGCGCGAGACAGACAGAAAAGCTATGCTGACAAGCGACGGAAACCTTTGGAATTTCAGACAGGTGACAAAGTTTTATTAAAAGTCTCACCGTGGAAAGGCGTAGTTCGGTTTGGTAAGCGAGGAAAGCTAAATCCGAGATACGTTGGACCATTTGAGATAGTGGAAAGAATAGGTCCAGTGGCTTATCGACTAGCCTTACCTGATTCATTGAGTAGGATCCATGATGTATTCCATGTTTCAAATCTAAAGAAATGTTTAACGGATGAAACGATGGTCGTACCACTGGAAGAAGTTCAAGTAGATGAACAATTACGTTTTATTGAGGAACCTGTTGAAGTGATGGATCGTGAGGTGAAAACGCTTAAGCAAAGCAAGATATCCATTGTCAAAGTTCGTTGGAACTCGAGACGTGGACCAGAATTCACGTGGGAACGTGAAGATCAAATGAAGCTTAAGTACCCTCAGCTATTCGAAAGGACGATGCCAGCCGGCGAAGGTATTGATTAAATTTCGGGACGAAATTTCTTTCAACATGGGGATGATGTGACAACTCATCCAAAACTCACACGATTTCGATTTCCTTGTGCCAATGCAGTAGACCAGTAATGGAACACTCACCATGTAACGCAATTTTCGGGACGAAAATTCTTTCAACATGGGGATAATGTGACATCCGGTAATTTTCCGTTACCGAACTCCGTTAGTTCCGTTAAGTCTTGCATACACGTGTCGGGAGCACACACTAGTTGTCGTTGAACGTTGGTGACTTAATAATAATTAATAATGTTAAACAAATAATTACTATGTGGTTATTAAGTTATGCTTATGTGATTTAAATGTTAGCTGTAATTTTATCGCGTAACGTGAAAACGTGTATATTTATTTCGTGTGTTTTGTGATAAATGGAAATTATGCATGATTGTTATTTTTGATTAATAATAATTATGTTTAGTAGTTAAAAACTATTTAAAAACTATTCAAAAAGCCTAATCTTTATAAAATACAAATTATAAGGGTTAAAAGGGTAAATATGATTAATTAAGTTACAAAATCAAAAAAACCCTAATCCCCTAACCCCAATCGGCCGTGACTTGCACTCCCTCACCCTCACCATCGCGAATTCAACCAAGAACAAGCATTCACATTCGAATTTGGATCGATTTCAAGGCATACAACAAGTTAGAACCTTTAATTGCAAACTATTACACATTTAAAGGTTAGATTTTTATATGATTTGATGATTGTTCATGATTGGCCGAAAGTTCCATGTGAATTCTGCAATTGGTGGTCGATTGATGCTTAGTTGTTGATGTTAATGTGTTTACTAGATAGATTACATGTTAATTAACGTCAAGTATGCAATAAAGGTTGGATTTTTACAAGTTTTTATGGAAATTACATTAGGGCCGAAACCCTAATTCGAAACTTGCAATTGGAGGCCGATTTGTTGATGTTGGTTAGTGTTATTATGTTAGTTGGATTGTATATATGCTAGTTAATGTCGATTATGCAAGAAAGCTATGATTTTGATACATTGTTCATAGGTTACTAATAATAGTAACTTTATTTTGCATGAATTGATGATTGGTTGATGTATGAATGTTATGGATGTGTTTGTGATGATAATTAGATGCTAGATGGTTGATATGAATGTTAGGAATTCAAGAATGCATGTTGTAGTTCATACCTTACTAAAGATAGTAACTTTTGGGTATGAAAGTTGATGAATCATGATGATTAGGTGTTGTTGATCATGTTTAGATGTTGTCATGGACTTGAATTGGTATATAATTGATGAATTCATGAATGTTGTGTGAGTTTGATGAAGTTGGGATGAACTTTCCCAAAAGGGAAACTTTAATTGTGCAAATCCTTGAATTGGATGATTTGAGCATGTTTGGGATATTAGGATCATGCTAGTGTGTTCATGGATGATTCCTAAGGTGATGAAATGTGTTGTTTAGGCTATAGGGATCTTGATTTGGTTTGTTATCTGTTTTGGCCTGTTGTGATTCGCATGACTTGTGTGATATCTAGTTGCATGATGATCTAGGTAGTATATGTGGTTAATGAAGTGCTATATGTAATCAAGTTGTATGTGAACATGTATGACATGCTGTTGTGTTAGTATTAACGAGTTATCACCTATAATGTCACCAACGGGTCAAACGGGTCAACTGGGTCAAATGTGTCTTGTCTTTCTTAAACCTTGAGTTCCTTGGTTTGTAGAGCACTTAGGGTTTCATGTTGATTCTATGTACACGTACTTATGTACTCTTGTATTCTAGGTAACCTTTGAAGGGTTGTCTTTGCACCTATCACCAGTTCTTTTTAGTAATTATCTTTACATACCAGGTGAGTTCTTGACCCACTCATTTTACATAATCTCTTTTGGGGGAGATAGCATACTGTTGATCACAAACGCTTTTATATATGAGTGTGTATAATATTGATATAGTGCCTGTTTACCATGGAAAAGTCCTCACACTTTCGGATTGTTAATATTGACTAGCGGGGAAATTTTGGGTAGTACTACTGGGTCTGACGAGCCCCACCTGTGCGACTCGAGGTCAAACGGGTGCAATTTTGTCCTAACACATATTCGTCACGACCTGGTAAGTCATGACGGGAGGCAACAAACGTAACACAGTCAGCTTCGATCGCGAAATCACTATGATTAATATTTTTATGTTAATAGACTAGCTATCTATTGCAATACACTACTTATGCTCTGGAAACTGTTGATTGGTTTATATTTTAACGCAAACTCCTGAACTCACCAACCATGTGTTGACTTGTTTAGTATGCTATTCTCAGGTTAAGGTTGCCAGTTGCCTAGGAGCATGCACGTCAGCATTGTTGAGTTGTCTACATTGCCTTGTTTACAAATTTGGGATTATTTTCATATTAAACATTTGTGTTTGGGGCGCGTATGTTTTGCGCATTCTCTTTACATACTACTTGTTTTGGGTTTTTCTGGTTTTAAAAACGCTTCCGCAGTATTTTGAACGTTAACTCTGGTTTTATTTATTAATCATATAGAGTCGTTCTTGGTAACTAATGACTGAGATCCTGGTATGTCACGCGCCTCGCGGTAAAACCCCGCACGCGGATTTTGAGGGTGTGACAAGACTGGATCCTTCTTAAAGCACCAAGAAAAGGCAACACATATGTTTTGGATATGAACAACATATCTATAACAAGCAATGAAACATGCCTGATTTCTAAGTCATCAGAAGATGAATCTCAACTATGGCATAGAAGAATGGTTCACTCTAACTTGAAGAACATGAATAAGTTGGTCAAAAATGACTTAGGCATTGGCCTTCCAAAGAAAGAATTTTATTGTTCTAATCACTGTTCATCATGTTTCAAAGGAAAACAACATAGAGTGTCTCATAAATCCAAAACAATTAACACAAACACAACACCACTCAAACTATTGGACATGGATCTTTTTGTTCCAACCAATGTCATGAGCATTGGAAAAAGGCAATACTGTTTGGTGATTGTTGATGATTTCACTAGATTCACATGGGTCTTTTTCTTAAAACATAAAAGTGAAACATCAGAAACATTGATAGAGTTTATCACTAAGATTGAAAATCAACTTGATCAAAAAATCAAAATCTTAAGAAGTGATAATGGAACTAAATTTGTTAGTCATATTTTAGATTCCTTTTGCAAGGACAAAGGCATATTAAGACAATTCAGTGCACCAAGAACACCACAACAGAATGGAGTTGCTGAAAGAAGAAATAGAACTCTTATTGAAGTAGTAAGAACAATGCTTGTTGATTCACAGTTGCCAATCACATTTTGGGCAGAAGCTATGAACACAACATGCAATGTTCAAAACAGGAAACTAATTGTCAATGAACATAACAAAACACCATATGAGCTTTTGTTTAAAAGAAAACCTTTCATAGGATATTTTAGAGCTTTTGGGTGTCATGTGTCCATCTTAAACATAAAAGATCAATTAGGAAAGTTTTCATAAAAAGCCTATGATGGTTTCTTTGTTGGTTACTCATCAACATCTAAATCATACAGAGTCTATGTTCCACATGAAAACATTGTGGAAGAAACTCCTAATGTATCTTTTAATGAATCTTTGTTTCCAAAATCTGTAAAAGGATCATCTTGGTTGTTTGAGATAGATGCATTAACAAACTCATTTAACACAGGTTATTTGAATGTGATAGGTCCTGTGGATACATGTTATCCTTATGTTCCTCTAAACATGGGTGAAGTGCCATTGACAGCTGATCCACCAAGAGTAGTCCAGTCACTTACTCAAAATGCTACTGATCCTGGCCCTTCAATTTAAACAAGCAAAGATCATCCTAATGGAAACAATAGGTCTATATCCGTAGTATTTCCTTCTACATCCGCAGAAGTTCCTTCTACATCCGTAGATATTACTACTTCCAGAGATGACCCATTGTATCCAGTTGTTCACAATTCAACAGAAAACATTCAACTACCACCACCCACACATGCAGTTCAACAAACTACATCATCTGTGGTTGTACCTGTAGCTGCTGTGGATGTTATGCCTATATCTGCAGAAATACAGGCTGATACAGATGAACATAATTCAGCATCAAAAGATCAGCCACATGAGAATTTCGACTACTTTATGGATTCCCCATCTCAGCTGACTCCATCTCCATTAATCAACATCACCAACTTGGATTCATCCATTCAAGTTGAATCAATACCAACATCCAGAATTCATAAGTATCATCCCATTGAAAACATGACAGGTGATCTTAATGATAGAACTACAAGAAGACAAGGGGGAGTAACCAACATTTGTCTGTTCTCTTGCTTTCTTTCACAAGTGGTTCCTTCCAACATCACTACAGCATTGAAAGATAACAGCTGGATTGAAGCAATGCAAGAAGAACTTCATCAATTTAGAAAACAAAAAGTCTGGAATCTAGTTGATCTTCCTGAAGGCCATTATCCAATTGGCACAAGGTGGCTGTTCGAGAACAAACTAGATGATAGAGGCATTATTGTGAGAAACAAAGCTAGGCTGATAGCACAATGTTATACTCAGGAAGAAGGAATAGACTATGATGAAGTCTTTGCTCTTGTTGCAAGGATTGAAGCCATTAGAGTCTTTCTAGCCTATGCATCACATAAGAAGTTCACAGTTTACCAGATGGATGTAAAATGTGCCTTCTTATATGGTAAAATTGATGAAGAAGTCTATGTTGCTCAGCCACCAGGCTTTGAAGATCCTAATTATCCACATAGGGTATACAAGCTTGACAAAGCTTTGTATGGACCTCATCAGGCCCCAAGAAAGTGGTATGATACAGTGTCATCTTTCTTACTCAAGCATGGTTACAAAAGAGGAACAACTGATCAGACTCTCTTCCTAAAACATGAACATCAAGATCTCTTAGTTGTTCAAGTATATATAGATGATATCATATTTGGATCAACAAATAAGAGATTGTGTGAACTAACATTCTTTCTTAGTTTGCAAGTTATTCAGAAACCAGCTGGCATCTTCATCAATCAGGAGAAGTATGTGAATCAAATTTTGAAGAAGTACAACCTTGTTGATTCATCCTCATGCAAAATACCAGCATCAACAATAGATAAGATTGTACCAGATCCTATAGGAAAGTCTGTTGATCAAAGATTATATAGATCTATGATAAGATCATTAATGTATTTAACTGCCAGCAGACCTGACATAATGTTTGCTCTGTGTGTGTGCTAGGTACCAAGCAGACCCAAAGGAGTCACATATGAATGCAGTGAAGAGAATTTTTAGATACCTTAAAGGGAAACCAGCACTTGGACTCTGGTATCCAAAAGAATGAGATTTTAAACTCTACTCATATTCCGACAGTGATTATGGAGGTTGCAACAACAACAGAAAATCAACCACTTATGGATGCCAATTCATAGGACCAAGACTTGTTTCTTGGTAGTGCAAAAAGCAAACAAATGTATCAGTATCCACAGCTGAGGCTGAGTACATAGCTGCTTCAGCTGGTTGCTCTCAAGTTTTATGGTTGCAAAACTAATTACTTGATTATGGTTACAACTTTCTTCAAACACCAATATACATTGATAACTCAGCTGCTATGTTCATCACTGCTAATCCAGTGCAATATAGTAAAACAAAACACATAGAAATCAGATATCATTTTTTGAGAGATTGTTCAGAAAAAGTTTTAATCAAGTTGATCAAAGTGGATACAACAAATCAGGTTGCTAATTTATTCGTTAAAGCCTTTGACTCAGTGAGATTTAATTTCTTAATTGAGTCTTTAGGCATGATCAACTTAGATTAAATAATCAACACAAAGAAAAGCATGATCTGTCCTTAAATTTATTAATATGAAAAAGGCAAAAACATTCATAAAACATATAAAATTACAAAGAAATATTGTCTTAGTTTCATGTTTTCGTGAATAAGCAGTTCATATTCTGGGAAATGATAGTACACTATACCTTTGCTTAATTTCCTGATTTTATCACACAATAAAGACTGATCAGATGTGATTTGATATATGAGTAGGTTCAGCTTAAGTGGAAACTATACAAGTTCATGCATAAAAGAATGCCAAGGTGACTAATTGTGGACAATTCCATTTTGAGAAACAAGCAAGTAAGTCTTATCCTGCTATGATCAACTTATTCACCTAAGCACACTATGTTATGACACTTTATAACCTCTGTCTTTGCACATCATGGACCCTTTGTTTTGTGTCAACAAAGACCTGGGTTCACAGGCACCTCTATTTTATGTAAGTAAAGACCTGGTTTCCTGTTGATGATGATCAAAAAGATTCCAAAAAGGAACAGCTCTAAAAGAATCCAATGTGATTAACTGTATATTAATTCAAAGCTTACAAATCATATCAGCATTAATAAGATTTCAAAAAAATATTAAGATAGAGCTTATAACTTAAAGAACATAGTTTTAAGTGTGAAAAAGTGATAAATTGACTCACAAACGGAGGACAAACTCTAATGTTAATTGAATGTGAAGTCCATATTTGTCTATCTTTAATCAATACCAAAACATGATAACCATCATGACAAGTTGAAACTACACTCTTGCTTAAATTTATGTGGATCATAATACTTGCAATTAGCACTAGATCTATGTATACTATCATCAAACAAAACTGGTTCAGGAAGTTGCTTAGTGTCATAGTATGATCCCATTGTATGATGCAAATGCTTGTAAATAGTTTTTGTTCTTTTCTTTGCTAATAAGTTGGATAGATAATTGTTTTTCATGCTATTCTCTTAATAAATTTTTGATAAATGCATAAGTTAATCATTAATCATAAATTTAGGGGGAGTAGTAATCAGCATGAAAAATCTGAGTTTAATGTGTTTTATTTTTAAATGAAGAAAGTTAGATCTTGAGCACTAACTTGGCTGCAGGATATCTGAAGTTTTTAACTAAATATCTATTTTGCACATTTGCCATGAAGCAGAGTTAACAAGGTCCAACAACAAACAAAAAATGAATTAACAATATGTTAGTATCAATCATCGAAAACATTTTCTCGAAAGAAATTTTTTATCAAAATTAACTTCGGAAGAAAAACAAACATTTGCTTCGGAAGAAATTTTTTTATCAAAATTAACTTCGGAAGGAAAACAAACATTTGCTTTGGAAGAAAATTTTTATCAAAATTAACTTCGGAAGAAAAACAAACATTTTCTATGGAAGAAAAATTTTATCAAAATTAACTTCGGAAGAAAAACAAACATTTGCTTCGGAAGAAAATTTTATCTTCAAAAAAGTAACTTGAAACACAAGTGTCTGTCTTCCGTAGATGTTCTGCGTAAGATATAAACTGTAACCAAGACTTTTGCCTTCCGTAGAAGTTCTGCAGAAGAATTATCAAAACAACCTCAGAAGGGTAAAAAGGGTAGATGGGTCCCACATCATTAAAATAAGATTTAAACTGTCTGAAAAAGAATAATAGGACGCCTCGACCATTGGCCTTTCTATCCACTCACAAAAACCTTTCCAGACCTAGAAATCCTCTCACCCAAAAACCCCCTTCATCTTCATTGAAATCGATTATTCTACAAAAGTAATCCTCATACCATTCGAACATCACAGCCAGTAGGGCTAATAGATTTGTTAAGGATCACAACATGTGCACATTCCTGAATCCAGAAGTGGAAGATGGATGGAGAGACATCATTTGCTATTTGAGAAGATCATGATTGTTTTATACACTATCTACGGATCCCATTATCTATCAATCTCATATCACAGATTTCTAGGAATCTACAAGGATTGAAGAAGAAGATGGTGAGCGGGTGATTCATGCCATAATCAGAAACGAACAGTTGAGGATAGATGAACAAACAATAAGAAGGGCGCTGGAGTTTGGAGAAGGTGAAGAAGGTCACCCTGATGTATTTGATCATGAATACATTTAGAACATTTTTCAGTTAATAGGGTATGACGGAGACTATCAACACGGTGAGATTAAAAAAGGAAGATTGAGCAAGTCGTATAGATTCCTATGCCACACCTATCTCAAGTGCATCTCCAACAGGAAGTCCGGATTGGACAGATTCTCGAGGCACATCTCATCGGGAATCATTGGCATCTTTGAGGGAAGAAGTACAACTACTCCAAGTACATTCTTGGTTGCCTGTGTGACCATATAAGAATGCAAAAAGACAACAAGATGTACATGTTCCTAAGGTTCATCCAGCTGATCATAAACAAATGTATGCCCAACGTTGAAAGAGAGGGTGATGTGTTTGTACAAACTCACCTAGGAAGATCTCTACTCAACAAATTGACTGGGCAGTATCAGGGAGAAGAGGTGGAGATGTTCACTTGTGATGGATGAGACTGCTGATATACCTCAGGAACTCATATTCCCTGAACAACCACAACAACAAACACCTTCAACCGAATCACCTGAATCACCACATCATGAACCCAATCCTCCTTCACCACCAAGTGAACACACCCAAGCCTTATCACCAGCACTCTCTCAAACATCAATAAACTCTGCTTCAACTAAAGTAGTGTCACTTGATCAAATCCATCAACCATCACCGCAACAATCACCACCACAACCATTATCTCAACATGAACCATACTTTCCATCACCAGCCACTATGATAGAATTATCAGAATCATCTTCCAATGAGCATACCCAACCTATCTCACCCATCCAATCTCAATCATCACTGCACTCTGGTGCAACAGAACCCATTTCACCACTTCTCACTTAAACACCTACACCTCCACTTCAAACTGAACCAACCACCTCCTACTGAACCCATTGATAGCCCAACATCTACTGAGAAACTCAACTTTGATGAGGATGAATATGAATCTATTAATGATGGTGATACTAAGGAGATATGTCTGGAGGTTGAAAGGGAGAAAGATGAAGAAGTTGAACAAGAAGAGGGTAGTTATGTTGACATCATTGCTTACAATGAGGATGACTTGAATGAAGAAGAGATTGATGTGAGTAAGAGCTGCCTGGTAGCAAAATACAACAATTTGATCATTAAAAGCAAAAAGAAGCTAGAAAAGTTGAGGAAAATGAAAAAGGAGCTGATAGAGAAAGACAGACTGATAACTGAGAAAGATGTTACAATCACTCCACTGGAAGGATGAATCAAAAGGCTGAGAGAAGATATTAAGACTGTTAACGAGGTAATTGATGCAATGAATGAGCTAATCTCTAAACAAGCAGAACAACTGAAAGCAAAGATGATGAGATTGAGAAGTTAAAAAAAAGCTATCTTAACAAGAAGTGAGCAAAAAGAAAGAAGCTGATGTGAGGTCAAAAATGAAGGAAAAGAAACCCACAATCTTTTACAGTAGGAAAAGAAAATACCTGGAAAAAACTCAAAATGAAGGTGCTGAATCTAAAGATCAACAAAAGAAATCAAAAAGGGTCTCCCTAACTCACACTCTATCAGCTGATCCTGCAGCTTATTAGCAAATTGACATCATCAAAGAAGAAAGTGATGATGAGTTGAAGCAGCTAACTGAAGAAGAATCTGGCATGCTATCAACTAAAGACATTTCAGAAGAAAGAGCTCATTCTGTCATGTTCATGGACTTAATAAGTAACAGATTCCCTTATGACATGGTTGAACGAATGAACATGAATGAGATGATTAAAGTTTTGAAGGAGTTTGATGCTGCAAGGCTGATGCTACCCATATGCAATTATGAAACTTATTCAAAATACAAAGATATGGAGAAAATCAAGAAGGATTTGGGTCATTGTGAAGCTAAGAAGCTGACCAGGTACAATATGACTTGCTGGTTACAGAGTCATAACTATGAGGCCCATGAGCTTAAAGGAAGATCAATAAGTGAGCTAAGGGAAATAATGGAGCATGTAATGAAGGTGGAGCTAGACACATGAGTAAGATTTAGGATTGGAGCTCCCAATCCTGCTTACAAACAATAACCAAAACAAACTCCTGCTGAACCAACTGTAGTTCAGAGCAGAGACATGCAGAGAGGTAAAGAAAAGTTGATAAGAGAGCCAAGGGATGTGATTCCCAACAAGGTCTGGCATCTGGGAACTACATTTAGAGAGATAATTGAACGAAAGACCACAATGATTCAGTTCTTTGACAACATGACAACTCCAAGATCAATAGAAGAAAACATAATCATTGCTTGGAAATATGATTCAGAATGGGATTATGTTGTGATGAAGAGAACATCTGGAATGATTCAATACTTTCTAAGAGTGGAAACACTCCTTACACTTCCAGATACAGACCTCACTACTTTGCAAAACATTCCTATCACAAACCTCCCAATCAGTCCACGGGGAAGAGACTTCTCTGGAATGGTGGCTAAGTTGAGTCATATGTTCAAGGGAGATGTACTTAAAGAAGCCAAGAGAGAAGATATAGAACACAACAAAAGGAAGCTAAAACATAAAAGGTCTTATACCAGTTCTTAATAGGTGGATGATGAATTTTTACAATGAATTGGATATGAATACAGATCTGAAGCATCAATCAAATTTATTGAGGGAAATCATTACTCTTGCCCTATCACAGAATGGGGATACGTAGAAAGGAAGAAAGAGCTGGTGTTGCAGAGAAATGATCCACTAAAGAAAGGTCCTAGCATAAGTCTATTTGACCCAATGGAGATCAAGCTACTTCATCCGAGCTATACCTCATATCTACATGACAAGTATTTTCCCAAGCTCAATGATCAAACTGCTCAAAATGAATTATGCTTGTATGTACATCATTCAAGTTATTGACAAGCTCCATGCCAAGGCCCACAAGAGAAGAAAGTTTGAGACTGGTCATCTAATAGGAGCAGAAATAGAACCAATAATAGAACTAAGAATTTCAAAATAGGATGAGCTGGAAGTAGTGTCCAATAATAGTATTGTTGCAACATTAACCACTGAAGAGGACATCCTAGGCTTGAAATACAAAACATTAAAGAGAATGGGGAGAATGAAGATAAAGTATGTGTATGAAGATCAAAGGAATACTGTGGGATACTTCAATACCAAAATTTTGACAAGAGTTCAAGAATTGAGAGACTTGAATAGCTGATTACAAGAGGCTAAACCTATAGGGGGAGTATTGTTAGAACTAGATCAAATGTATAGGTTTAGTTGACTTGACAACTCTTGTAATTAATCATTATAATTTTCTTTTTGATAATATAATGTAATGCATGAATTATATGGTAACCCATATTATTATGTGTGTTAGTTTATGTTATTACAGGAAACATCAGACTTGGTCAATTTGGAAAAATTGACTAAGAGTTAGAACATCCTACGGATGAATAAGTGTTCTTCCATAGCTGTTCTCAGGAGCATAACTGAAGTTTGTGCTTTCGTAGATCTCCTACGGAAGAACAACAACTGCTGAAAAAGACCAAAGATCAAGTGGAGCTGTAAAAGGAGAGCTTGCTACTGAAGAACAAGTACAAGAACTCCTGTGGAAGCACAACCACTGAAGAACAAATGCTAAAGACAAAGTGTTGCTGTGGAAGACTAATTGATGCGGAAGAAGAACTTCCTACGGAAGACAATTCTTACGGAAGATTAACAAACTTGTATTGTTTCAAATCATCAAGTATGTAATAAAAAGTCAACAAGTCAACATGTCAGAGCAATATCATCAAATATGTAACACTCGGAAAATTTTAAAAGACGAGAAAGAAAGAATAAAAGAAGGTAAAAAGGAAGAAAACACAATTTAACCTAAGTTGAGGGGCTAAATGTGTCATAAGGACAAAAAGAATAAAAGTGGGTGCATAAAGTGGGCATGGCCACCCACACCTTTCTGCATATTTTCCTTTTCACCGGATTTAGAGAGAGAAAGCAGAGAAGAGTTTTGGGTTTGAAGAAGGAAGAACAAGGAAACCGAATTCAAGGTAAGAATTCTTGGTTTTAAGTTGTTCTTGGCCGGCCTATGCCTCGATTACATGCTTATATGTGTTTTGTTGTGTTCGGGTGGGTGTTTTTGGTGGGATTCTAGGTGGTGGAACTCATAGTGCAGACGGGTTTGAAGGAAGTCATACTCGAAGGCTGCTAAGGTGAGTTCTAGATCCCCGGTTTCTATGTTTTAAACTTGTTTTGGGGCAGGAAATACATGTAACTAACTTTTTAATATGTCCAGTATTTTGTACCGTAAGTTTGGCCCTGTTCTTTTACTGGGTGTGTTAGGGCCTGCATGTTTTGCTCGGTTTACGTGGTTGTATGCCTGTTCTAAGAGATTAGCATGCTAGATCGGTGCGATGAATGTATAAGAATGAGGATTGGGAACTGAATTTAGTATAAGATGCGGTTTCAGGTTATTGATCATCCGCATTAAGTTTGAATATTTTCATAAGTGTTGTTCATCCGCATTTGTTGTATGTTCATCCGCATTTGTTTGTCCATGCGCATTTGCTTCAGTCATTCGCATTTGGTTCATGCGCATTTCTTTGGGACACTTGAAATATTTTCTGAGGTGTTCATCCGCGTTGGTTTATTCATCCGCATTTGTCTGCTCATCCGCATTAAGTTTGAATATTTGCATAAGTGTTGTTCATCCGCATTTGTTGTATGTTCATCCGTATTTGTTTGTCCATGCGCGTTTGCTTCAGTCATCTGCATTTGGTTCATGCGCATTTCTTTGGGACAATTGGAATATTTTCTGAGGTGTTCATCCACGTTGGTTTATTCATCCGCATTTGTTTGCTCATCCGCATTTCTTTAAGGAGACTGAATTTTCTGAGATTTTGGGATGTAGAGCTTAAGTGATGAGAAAGGAGGTTTTATGGGGGACTGTGCTTGTTTACATTTTGCATGCTCTGTATGCTGCAGTGATGATGTTGTTCCATGTTATGTTTATGTCATGACCTTCCCTGATGTGACATATGTATATGCTTATGTAAAGTATTACTTAACGAAAGTGGAAGATACTAATGAGAAGTAAGAATGAATGCATGCATTAATGAACGATTGGAAGTAAGAAAGTCTTGCAAGCACTGTAAGGAGGTTCACACCCAGTGAAGGGTGTTAGCTCAACGGTGTGCGGGTTAGCTACCCCAGAAGGATGCACACTGGGGTCTAGTCTTTGTGACTAACCATACGTACGGGACCATTGTTGCGTACCCCGGTGCTGGGCCCGCCTCGGGCATGTTGTTTGAAGTCTATTTATAGTCTTCGGTCCACTACCCGCCTTGTGCATGATGTTTGGGGTATAGCACATGGCATGGTCCAAATGATGATACCCCGATGCTAGGCCCGCCTCGGGCATGATGTTTGAAGTCTGTTTATCGTTTTCGGTCCGGTACCCGCCTTGTGCATGATGTTTGGGGTATAGCTCGAGGCATTAGCTTGGAGCATAGAGAAGTGAAAGTAATAATGATCAAATGAAATGTACGATAAGTAAGAATGAATGAATGTAAGTTGACGATAATGAAAGATAATAATGAGATTATCTATTTGTACGTATGATGCATGATCACTTACGAAAGTAAAGTACGGTTTTAATCGAAAGAAAAGTATTTTATTTATAAAACTAGAACCCACTCAGCAACGCTGACTTTTATGTAATTTCCAGTTGGCAGGTAATGTTGCTGAGGATGGCACGAGGCAGCTACTTGGCATTTTTGGATGGCATCCATTGTTTAAATTATGACGTTTTTGCATTGTAATGCGAACAAACAATATTTTGTAACGATTATGAATGTTGTATTATTTTGTAAAAGCAATGAATGAAATGATTTTAAATTTTTCCGCTGCGTTGTTTTAGTACACCTAAATATATGTTTTATCTTTTTTGTGCAATGATTGACTAGCTGTAAGCGTCCCGGGAACGGGGCCTTACAAGTTGGTATCAGAGCCAAAGTTTAAGTGAAACGGGTAAATATTTTCAAAAGAAACCTAAACTTAAACTGAGTATGGGACATAGGGAAGGGATGCCGGTCCGAGTAGCTGCCTGCCATCAGGTATTTTCTTAATGTTAACCGGTATTACGTGCGCATGTTATGTGATTTATGTGCTTCTTAGTAGATTTAGATACTGATGAAATCAGGATAGAAAATGCTTGGGGTATGAAGAGTAAAGTAAGTGGCTAATCATAACTGGCCACTGTAATTAGGGACTTACTATACTTGACATAAACTGAGTTGTTACCTTGAATGACCGTGTTGGTGTTTGAATCTTATAGTGTGTTAGAGGATGGCCGGTGGTAGATATTCAAAGGCTTCTCGAGGTGGAGGTCGTGGTGGACGGGGTGCTGGACCACGGGTCACGAGAGGAAGGCCTAGAGCTGAAGAGGTGGCTCACGAAGAGCCCGGGACCCCTCATCTGGAGGGTGGTGATGAAAGTGCTAACTTAAGGGCCTCAGTGAAGGAGGAGATGGTGGAAGAGGTTCACCAGGTCATGCAGATGATCCTACCGTCTGTGGTGACTGAAGTGATTAAGGCTGTACGAGAAGGAGAGAGGAAGGAAAGGAGGAGACCCGCGGAGGAAAGGGAGCAACTGGAGACTGAGACGGTTGTCTCAGCTGATGTGGAAGAAGAAGAAGAGCCTGTGCCAGAGGCAGCACCAGGCTGTAACAATGGGGCATTTCAAAGATGCAAGCCCCCGACTTTTGACGGGAATGACACTACTGCTGCTGCTCACCGGTGGGTGAGAGAGATGGAAGTTGTTCTAGATATCAGCGAGTGTCAGGAAGATCAGAAGGTGAAGTTTGCCACTCATTCATTTGTGGACTCGGCCCTATGTTGGTGGGACAATATTATCCAGGCCGAGGGTAGTAGAGCGATTGGCAGGATGAGGTGGAATGAGTTGAAGAAACTGGTGATCGAGGAGTTTTGTCCTCACTGAGAGCTCGACAAGTTTGAGAGGGAGTTCCTACAGCTGGAAGCGAGAACCATGACACATCAGCAATATACCACCAAATTCAATGAGATGGCATGGCTGGTGCCGGATCAGGTGACACCCTTGTCACGAAAGATTAAGAGATACATTCAGGGCTTGCTGGCGGACATCCGTAGGCATATGATCGCCGCTCGACCGAGCACGTTTAGGTCAGTGGTTGATCTGTTAGGGAGGCTGTATGATGAACGGGAAGTGGTGGTGGCTGAGGTGAGTAAGAAAGGTGGTGGTGACTGGAACTGGAATGGGAAGAGGTTTGGTAGGGGTGGTGCCTCGACAAACAACAAGCGTGCACAGGTGGATGACTGCCGTGTGGCCACATCTGGTGTGGGATCGAAGAGGTGTGACAAATGTGGAAAGGAGCATTTTGGAGAATGTAGGCGGGGATTGAATGTATGTTTCCTGTGTGGGAGGACAGGGCATATAGCAAAGGATTGTCGTATGGCCAGATGTTTTAACTATGGTGGAGAGGGTCACATGAGCAGGGAATGCAAGAAGCCAAGGGCTGAGAGTTCCGGAGCGAAGAAGACGACCGGAACTGAAGGACAAAAAGTAAGCGCCAGAGCATTCACAATGATCCAGGAGGAGGCTAGGACGGACCCCGATGTTGTGTCAGGTACGTTCCTAGTAAACCAAACTCTTGCCTCCGTGTTATTTGATTCCGGAGCTAGTAAGAGCTTCATTTCTGCTGCTTTTGTGCTAAGTTGCCTTTAAGGAGTAGGAGTATTGACGAGCCCTTTGATGTAGAAACTTCCATAGGTAAGTCTACCACGATTTCTGAGATGATGGAAGGCTGTGTCATAGAAGTAGAAGGTCATAAATTTCCTTTTAGACCATTCGTGTTGACTTTAGGCGGTTTTGATGTAGTCCTGGGAATGGACTGGTTAGCGGCCTACGAAGCGAATATCGTATGTCGTAAGAAGATGATTGGACTGACAGCGCCTGACGGGAGTTCGGTGACGATTTACGGTGATCGAGTTACTACGATTCCGAAGGTGATTTTAATGGCGGTGGCGGGAAAGTGTATGAGGCGTGGATGTAGTGCCTACTTGGCCTACGTGAAGGATGTAGATACGCCAACACCACAACTGTCAGATGTACCGGTTGTGTGTGAGTTCCCAGATGTGTTTCCCGAAGACTTACCAGGTGTGCCACTGGACCGCGAGATCGAGTTCCAGATTGACTTGATACCCGGTGTTCAACTTGTTGCTAAGGCACCGTATCGGTTAGCCCCCTCTGAGCTGAAGGAATTAATGGAGCAGCTGCAAGAGTTGCTTGATAAGGGGTTCATTAGACTGAGTATCTCTCCATGGGGTGCCCCGGTTTTGTTTGTAAAGAAGAAGGACGGTAGTATGAGGATGTGTATTGACTACCGCGAGCTGAACAAGTTAACGGTGAAGAATCGGTATCCATTGCCGAGGATTGATGACCTGTTTGATCAGCTCCAAGGTGCCAGTTGGTTTACCAAAATAGATCTCCGATCTGGTTACCATCAGTTGAAGGTGAAGGAGCAGGATATTCCTAAAACAGCTTTTCGTACGCGTTATGGACACTACGAATTCCTTATTATGTCTTTCGGTTTAACCAACGCGCCAGCTGCTTTTATGGATCTGATGAATCGAGTGTGTCGGCCGATGTTGGATAAATCAGTGATTGTGTTCATCGATGATATCTTGATTTATTCGAAGAGCGAGGTGGAACATGCAGGTCATATTCGAGAGGTGTTAGAGACGTTGAGAAGGGAGAAGTTGTATGCTAAGTTCTCCAAGTGCGCATTCTAGTTGCGCGACACGTGGTGAATCCCGAGGGGATTATGGTGGACCCGGCAAAAGTGGAAGCTGTGTTGCAATGGAAGTCTCCAAAGACGCCATCCGAGATTCGTAGCTTCTTGGGGTTGGCGGGATATTATAGGAGATTCATTCAAGACTTCTCTAAGATAGATTCTCCATTGACTATGTTGACCAGGAAGGATGTGAAGTTTGTATGGGTTCAAGCTCAAGAGAGTGCTTTTGAGGAGTTAAAGGCAAGGTTGACTCAAGCTCCTGTCTTATCATTACCCGAAGGGAGCGAGGATTTGGTGGTTTATTCGGATGCTTCTTACTCGGGATTGGGTTGCGTACTGATGCAGCTAGGAAAGGTTATAGCATACGCATCCCAACAATTGAAGGTTCATGAGGTTAATTACCCCACTCATGATTTGGAGCTAGCAGCTGTGGTCTTTGCATTAAAAATTTGGAGGCACTACATGTACGGGACGAGGTGCACCATCTTCACTGACCACAAGAGCTTGAAGTACTTCTTCGAGCAGAAGGATTTGAACATGAGGCAAAGGAGATGGTTGGAACTGATAAAGGATTATGATAGTAGCGGATGCCCTCAGCCGAAAAGAGAAACCCGAGCCGATTCGGGTGAAGGCTTATCAATTGGTTATGACCTCTGATGTGATGAAGCAGGTCAAGGAGTTTCAAGATGAGGCGTTGAAGGAAGATCATCTTAACTCTGAAAGGATGAGTGGTCTAGTCGCGGAATTGGGTGAAAACACTCTCGGTGTTAGAACCCGATTCGGACGAATGTGGATTCCTCGTTATGGGGACCTACGTGGGAAGATTATGGACGACGCTTATAAGTCTCGATACTCCATTCATCCCAGTGCCACGAAGATGTATCAAGATATGAAGAAAGATTATTGGTGGCCGGGTATGAAACGTGACGTAGTGGAGTACGTGAGTAAGTGCCTTACTTGCTTGCAAGTGAAGGCGGAGCATCAGAAGCCATACGGTAAAATCCAACCTTTGGATATACCCGAGTGGAAGTGGGAGCATATCACCATGGACTTTATCATGAAGCTACCGCGTACCGTGAAGGGGTACGATGCCATATGGGTGATAGTCGACCGTCTGACGAAGAGTGCTCACTTCCTACCGATCCGAGAGACGTATTCATTTGAGAAGTTAGCGGATCTATTCATCAGGGAGATTGTAACTCATCATGGTGTGCCGGTGTCTATTGTTTCTGACCGTGACACTCGGTTTACATCTAAGTTCTGGAAGAGATTTCATGATGCAATGGGGATGAGGTTACACATCAGCATGGCTTATCATCCACAGATGGATGGTCAGTCGGAGAGAACCATTCAAACACTTGAGGATATGCTTCGTGCATGCGTCATTGATTTTGGAGGAAGTTGGGATGACCACTTACCGTTAGCGGAGTTCTCATACAATAACAGTTATCATGCCAGCATTGGTATGCCCCCTTATGAGATGCTATACGGTAGGAGATGTAGAACACCCATTTGTTGGAGTGATATTGGTCAGAGAGAGTTAGGAAGTATTGAGGTGATCGAGGCTACGACTGAGAAGCTCGAAAAGATCAAAGCCTTTATGAAGACAGCCAAAGATAGGCAGAAGTCGTATGCCGATAAGAGACGTAGACCGATTGAGTTCCAGGTGGGCGATAGAGTTATGTTGAAAGTCTCACCTTTGAAAGGTATTATTCGGTTAAGAAAGCGGGGCAAGTTAAGCCCGAGATACATAGGGCCTTTCCGAATCATTGCTTGAGTAGGAGAGGTGGCCTACAGGTTAGAGTTACCCGATGAGTTAAGTGGAATTCACCCTACATTCCATGTATCTCATCTGCAGAAGTGTTTAGCTGACGAAGATATGGTTGTACCACTGGAAGACATTGAAGTTGATGAAAGGCTTAATTATGTGGAGCAACCAGTGGGAATCATTGACAAGGAGAAGAGGTTAAGGAATAAAGTGGTTCCCCTTGTGCGTGTATAGTGGAAACACAGGAAGGGATCCGAGTCTACGTGGGAGACTGAAGAAGAGATGAGGCAGTTTTACCTACATTTGTTCGAGGAATAACAGGTTTCGGGGACGAAACCTATATAAGGGGGGTGAACTTGTAACACCCGGAAAATTTTAAAAGATGAGAAAGAAAGAATAAAAGCAGGTAAAAAGGAAGAAAACACAATTTAACCTGAGTTGAGGGGCTAAATGTGTCATAAGGACAAAAAGAATAAAAGTGGGTGCATAAAGTGGGCATGGCCGCCCACACCTTTCTGCATATTTTCCTTTTCACCGGATTTAGAGAAAGAAAGCAAAGAAGAGTTTCGGGTTTGAAGAAGGAAGAATAAGGAAACCGAATTCAAGGTATGAATTCTTGGTTTTAAGTTGTTCTTGGCCAGCCTATGCCTCGATTGCATGCTTATATGTGTTTTGTTGTGTTCGGGTGTGTGTTTTTGGTGGGTTTCTAGGTGGTGGAACGCATAGTGCAGACGGGTTTGAAGGAAGTCATACTTAAAGGCTGCTAAGGTGAGTTCTAGATCCCGGTTTCTATGTTTTAAACCTGTTTTGGGGCTGGAAATACATGTAACTAACTTTTTAATATGTCTAGTATTTTCTACCGTAAGTTTGGCCCTGTTCTTTTACTAGGTGTGTTAGGGCCTGCATGTTTTGCTCGGTTTACATGGTTGTATGCTTGTTCTAAGAGATTAGCATGCTAGATCGGTTTGATGAATGCATAAGAATGAGGATTGGGAACTGATTTTAGTATAAGATGCGGTTTTAGGTTATTGTCATCCGCATTAAGTTTGAATATTTGCATAAGTGTTGTTCATCCGCATTTGTTGTATGTTCATCCGCATTTGTTTGTCCATGCGCATTTGCTTCAGTCATCCGCATTTGGTTCATGCGCATTTCTTTGGGACACTTGGAATATTTTCTGAGGTGTTCATCCGCGTTGGTTTATTCATCCGCATTTGTCTGCTTATCCGCATTTGTTTGCTCATCCGTATTTCTTTAAGGAGACTGAATTTTCTGAGATTTTGGGATGTAGAGCTTAAGTGATGAGAAAGGAGGTTTTATGGGGGACTGTGCCTGTTTACATTTTGGCATGCTCTGTATGCTGCTGTGATGATGTTGTTCCAAGTTATGTTTATGTCGTGACCTTACGTGATGTGACATATGTATATGCTTATGTAAAGTATTACTTAATGAAAGTGGAAGATACTAATGAGAAGTAAGAATTAATGCATGCATTAATGAACGATCGGAAGTAAGAAAGTCTTGGAAGCACTGTAAGGAGGTTCACACCCAGTGAAGGGTGTTAGCTCAACGGTGTGCGGGTTAGCTACCCCAGAAGGATGCACACTGGGGTCTATTTTTTGTGACTGACCATACGTACGGGACCATTGTCACTTACCCCGGTGCTGGGCCCGCCTTGGGCATGATGTTTGAAGTCTGTTTATAGTCTTCTGTCAAGTACCCGCCTTGTGCATGATGTTTGGGGTATAGCACATGGCATGGTCCAAATGATGATACCCCGGTGCTGGGCCAGCCTCGGACATGATGTTTGAAGTCTATTTATAGTCTTCGGTCCAGTACCCTCCTTGTGCATGATGTTTGGGGTATAGCTTGAGGCATTAGCCTGGAGCATAGAGAAGTGAAAGTAATAATGATCGAATGAAATGTACGATAAGTAAGAATGAATGAATGTAAGTTGACGATAATGAAAGATAATAATGAGATTATCTATTTGTACGTACGATGCTTGATCGCTTATGAAAGTAAAGTATGGTTTTAATCGAAAGAAAAGTATTTTATTTATAAAACTAGAACTCACTCAGCAACGCTGACTTTTATGTAATTTCCAGTTGGCAGGTAATGTTGCTGAGGATGGCGCGGGGCAGCTACTTGGCATTTTTGGATGGCATCCATTGTTTAAATTATGACGTTTTTGCATTGTAATGCGAACAAACAATATTTTGTAACGATTATGAATGTTGTATTATTTTGCAAAAGCAATGAATGAAATGATTTTAAATTTTTCCGCTGCGTTGTTTTAATACACCTAAATATATGTTTTATGTTTTTTGTGCAATGATTGACCAGCTGTAAGCGTCCCGGGAACGGGGCATTACAAAATAAATAACGACGAAGGATAATTATGTCAATAAAATATTCCACGTCACATCAACAACATTCTTTATGTAATTTACAATTTCCTATGTAAATTGTGAACTCCTCTGCCGATAAACAAGGCAAGGATTCGCACATGTAGAAACAGAATAACAAAACAGAATAGCGATATATTAGCTAGAAAATAGGAACAGAATAGGAAGATATCTATACACAATTAGGTGTATATATTGATCGATGAACATTGATCAACGAGGACATTAACAATATATAGCAATATCAAGCATCAAGAACATATAGCATTATAATCAATTGTAATCGATTGATTGTGAATGAAGAGCAATTGAAAACAATCTGTGTATTGCATTATTACGTTTAGTTTTTCTAGTTGTTCTTCTTTGTTCATCGATTTCAACTTTTGATAAAAAATCTATTAAACAACAGGTATTGATAATTCCGCGATCAATACTTGTTAAAATCAAATTGATAATTCCTACAACAATCCATGGATTATCACCAATGACATTCTCAACTGGGTGCTCTTTATGAATTCTTAGTCTTGGAATCCTTGGAGTTGTTGAGGTAGATCTAAATTGGAGAAGTTTGTTTTAGGAAGTTCAGCAGATGAAATGACTGGATCAACTGATGAATTGACTTCTTCTTCAGCGTTTGTCACACTTGGTTCTTTTTTCAAGAGATTGTCCGGTACCAAAATGAACATGTGACTCCTCATCTTGTAAGTCATCATAAGCAAGTGATGGTTGTTCCATATAGTTTGTGGTACTAGCATCTACTTCTTCTAAATATGGCTGAACTAGATCAGCAGATGACCTATTGTGACTGAGACCATGAGGTAGATCAACTTTGTAATCTTCTGCATTTTGGACTTGTATGTCTGCTGATCTGTTGGGTGAGTCTCCTAAAACATTCTCAATTAAATGGTTAAATGCATTTGTGAATCAATTTAGCTCAAACATCCAACTTGGGGTAGTCCCAACACTATTTGAGGAAAATTCATTAAATATGACATTTTTAGAATCCTCAATAGTGTGATTAACTTTATGGTATACACTATAAGCCTTAGCTTGTGATGAGTATCCTATAAAGAACCCATCTACTAATTTCTTAGAAAATTTGGATGAATGATCTTTGGTATATAAAAGGGTGCATGGACATCCTAATGGGCTTAAGAACCCTATGAATGGTCTTCTCTTATGCCATAATTCATAACAGGTTTTTCCATATGTCTTGACTATTAACACCATGTTCTGAACATAGCACGAGTGCTGACTGCTTCAGCCCAGAATATTACAGGAAGTTTGGAGTCAGACAACATGGTCCTTTCAGCCTTAGTAAGTGTCCTATTTTTCCACTCAGCAACTTTGTTTTCCTGAGGAGTTCTAAAGGCACTATATTACCCTTCAATACCTTGAATTCACAAAAAGAATCAAGGGCGTAGTTTTTGAATTTAGTGCCCTAGTCACATCTAATTATTTTAACCATTTAATCATGTGGTTCTCAATTTTGATAGTAAATGATTTTAATATGTCAGCAGTTTCATCTTTAGTTTCTAAAAAGATAGCCCTAGTGAATCTTGTAAAATCATCTATTATTATCAAAAAATATGATTTTTTTCCCAAACTCTTTACACTTGTTGGGCCAAATAAGTCCATGTGTAATGAATGTAAAGGAGTTGTGACTGAATTCAATTCTTTGGACTTATGACAAGATCTGTGTTGCTTTCCTTTTTGACAAGCAACATAGTGGTTAGCACATGCAAACTCCTTATTCGGCAATCCTCTGACTAACTCACTCCAAACTAGTTTGTCATGTTTTTGAGGGTTACATGTGCTAATTTTCTATACCAAAGGGAGAATTCCTTTATTGAAGCTTTATAAATATAACCTGATACATTTCCTGATGGTGATGCATTCTACATATTAAGCATTTACATATTGTCTTTCCTGAAAGCTCTTAAAATTATTTTATCATTTGGAATTTCAAACCCAGGAGATAGAATAATACATTAATGCTCTGTGAAGAGAGTGTTGTGTTTTGTTATCATATAGCTGAGATACACTCAACAGATTATAATTCAACTCCTTCACATAGTTCACCTTATCAAAGCTTACCTTTCTATTATTGACTGTCCCCCTGTTAGTATTATGTCCTCCTTTTGTATCATTTCCAAAGGCAACAAATCCACCATTATATGGTTCAAGATTCAATAGACACTATCTGTCACCTGTCATGTGCCAGGAGCATCCACTATCCACAATCCACAGTTAGTTTTGGTATGCGGATGTTCCTACACATAAACAAATTGGTTAGTGATGAATGGAGAGCCAAGCTTGTATAGTCTTGGGTCTTCCAATTTTTAGCAGTTGTTATTCAATGGTAAATGATGAGGGGGTGGTTTTTGGTTTTGGGTCATCTAAGGATTCGGCAAATTTCTTTGGTTTCTAGGTTTTTGTTTTGACTTTTCCTGATGCTTTAACATCATCCTTCTTATGATGATCCTTTGAAGCTTTTGGAGATGGTGAAGGTTTCAAAAGTCTTCTTCTTTTTCAAGCTTGAAGCTGCTAATTTGTTCGAAGATCCTTCAGGTGTGCTGACTTTCTCTTGGAATCAACACTTAAGGAATTTTGCTACTGAACAACTACATTTTTCTTTTGATAGTTGATTGGTAGCTGCAGACTTCTTTGATGGTCTAGGCTGGTTGGGATGGTTGATGGAGTATGCTAGGGGAGTGTATTGATAGTCTTTTGCAAACTATCTTCCCCATACATTAGGCATGTGATCTTCATCTACGTTTTAGCTAACTTGATCTTCTGCCTGATCTCTTGTAGCTCCTTCTTCATCTCCTCCTTCTTACTCTTCTTATCAACCCATGATCAATGACATCTTTAGTTTTTACCTTCTTTACTGAAGATCTCATCAGCTGACTTCCCTCAGTTCCACCCATCTTTTTGTTTATATTATGATCGGCATGGGTGGTTAGATCAATTTTTTTTTGTTGGGAACCTTTTGTTGTGGATCTTTACTGCTTCAGAAGTAGACCTTTGAGCATATGGTTAGGGTCTTACTTCTAAGAAGTTTGAGGTTCCTGCACAGTCATTTTTGTTATAAGTCTTCTTGTTGAAGTTGTGCTCTGGTTGAAGCTTTATCTTGATGGAGGGCTTGACTTAGCAGGTAGTTTGTTGACTTTGGAAGATGTCTTTGCTTTGACAAACTCCACCTTCTGAATCACATCCTTCTTTTCCTTAGCTTCAAGTTCTTCTTTCCTCTTCTCCCTCTCTTCCTTTTCTCTCTAATCTTCCTCTTTATTTACTTCTTCAATTACTCCCTCTTTCTTTTCCTTCTCTTTTATTTCAAATTCTTCAGTAGATGCTCTTGTACAGATTTGAATAGCAGATACATGCTTCTTTACATCCAAGTTGCATTTAGGGGTATATGTGGGAGTGTATATCATTGGTGGTTCCATAGTATTATACCCTAAACCTGTCTTGGTTTGATACAAGTTTTGGGAGTTTTCATTTGAAGCAAGCAATTTATCAAACTTTTTTAGTTTGAACATTGTATTTATTAGCATATGTTTTAGCTATAGCTGAATCACATTATGATGATTTCAATCTACTCAAAAGATCATCAATTTGGGTCTCCATGTTGGTTTGTTCATGTTTTAGTTATGAAACAATCTTTTCTAGATCAATCATCTTTTCCTTTTGAGCTTTATTATTTTTCTTAAGATCAGTTTTAAGAAGATTGATTGATTCAACATTCTTCATGAGATCCAAATTGTGAATTCTGTGCAAGTTTATCTTAGAATGCACTTAGATGTACAGCAAGGTTTTGAAGTCACCTAAGGTAAGAAGGTTGAGCTTCCAATAATCAGTACATTGTTGATGTGATTAACTTCTTTGAAAGTTCCAGTCCATCACCTCTTCTCCTGAGGCTACAACTGTTGTATGTCTTTGGCTGGTAGACGTAGAAAGACTTTGATAAGTTGAGGATTGTTTGAAGTTTGATAAGTTCGGGGGAGATGAATTTGACTTAGGTGCTTTGCATTCTTTGGCAAAGTCTCCCAACTAATTGCAGTTGAAACACTTCACTTTGCTCTGGTCAAACCTAAAACCTGATCTTTTCTGCCTCGAGAACTTTCTTCCAGTTCTCTACTAAAACTGCTTAGCCGTGAAGGAGATCATGGCTATCTGGTAGTTGATATCCATCTCCTTAACATCATCTAGACGAATGCATTCTAGATCTTCTTTAAAGAGTTGAAAAAAGTTGGCTTGATCACTGATAAAGGCTAAGTTTGATGAGTAGGTTGGTGAAAAGGATGGTGAGGTCTGCTGATTCCATCAGTTGAATATTGGTGATTGATGAGATTCGATAGATGGAGATTTAGGGTAGGTGATCATTGGTACTTGATGAGTCACCATAGGCATTTGGTAGGCTTAGGAGTGGGAGTGAAGAAGTTCATGAATAGATGCCATAAGAGCTGATAACTTTCAGGTGTTTGAAGATCTACCATGTGATTCTTTATCTTCATCCATTTTCATTTGATAGGTACGCAGATGCCATATAACTCCTCAAGAGTCATTTTCTTCAGATTCTCAGTTTTTCTAATGAGCACAATGTAAAGTATCCATGTGTTAGGTAGGGACCTTAAAAACTTATGAGAACATCACTATTCTCCATCTTCACTCTAGCTTCATTTTGGAAGTCTAACAATTCAACATCTCTAAGATATGTTGCAGTCATAGTTTCTCCCCTTGTGAAACCAAAGTTTTCAAACTTCTGCTTTAAGACATCTTTTTAGTTCCTTCAAATCTAGCCTTCAATGCTTTCCACAAATTCTAAGTAGTTATGAATTTCTTGAAGCCATGGATGATGCTACTTGGTATGCTCATTCTGATAAGTCATAAAGCCTTTGAATCCACATCAATCTTCTTTAGATATTAATCTGAGTACTTTATGGGATCTTTAGGAATCATGACTCCACCTTCACTAGCAGCTTAAACCATAGGGATATATGGTCCATTTAGAATAAAGAGCCAAAGTCTAAGAACTTGATTCCTTAAAATCTTCCATTTATATTTTCCATGTATCATAGTCATGTGGTGTGAACATGGGGGTTTGGTCTAAGTTCCATTCTCAAAGTCATGCTTACTTGAGATGGCTATAGCAGTCATTTAGAACATATGGAGAGGTATGAAGGAGTGTGGTGTTTGATAGTGTGATCAAAAGAAAAACAATTGATTTATTGAAAGGTGACTTTAAGAAAATAAAAAGCCAAAGCTCTAATACCACTTGTAGGATCAGTGTTATGAATTAACAAGAATTTTCTATTTGATCACTAGTTAATGAATGTAGAATCTAAGTTAACTACTTACTAACAACCATAAATACTTTGAGTAAAGATAAGCGCACAAGTTTTTCTTTCAAAGTATTCACTTGTTTAATCAAAACTAAGTACAAATAGTGACAATTAGTAGATACACAAGTGGCTTAACAAGCATACGTCTACCAAACACGTATGAATGTTTATACTATGAAATCAAATCAATAAGAATAAACTATTTTATGTTCAAAATGTACAGGAAGACATACAATCGGCACATTAGAGTTAGGCAGCTTCAGTACAATGTTGTCTCCAAAAGGTGGAACACACCAGCCATCTGTACAGACAGTCTTGTCTTATGTAATAGTTGATTAGCAGCTCATGGAGTTCAGCGCTGATCAGCAACACATCAGGCAAGTGCTAATTGGTAGTGGTTCAGCATATTGGCAGTCATTCAGCATATGTTTATCGATAGTTGATTCAACACTTAGCAAAATTCGGCAGTTGACAGCCAGTGCTGAATTCTTGAGTTTTCGGTAGCTTTATTCTCTTCATGGATCAACATTGATTTTTTCACTATTAATATTTCAAAGGAATAAAGGTTACTGGGAATTAAATAGGGATTTCGGTTATGTTTACTTGGACTAATATAGAGACTTTATTAATGGAAAAAGATATAATATTTTATGTCTAATCTGAGTTGGGATTTCAATTATTTCAAATAATTTGATTCAAATGGAATGTGAAGAATCAGTTTGGGATATGTCTAGCAAGTTTGTCAAACTGGAAAATTTTGAGGGTCAAAACTTTAGGTGATAGAAAAAGAATATGCATTTCTTATTGACTACATTAAAGGTTGCATATGTACTTTCTATGCCAATGCCAGATATAGGGGAATACGAAACGTTAGATAAACAAAGAAGAAGACTCAAGTGGGAAAATGATGATTATATCTATAGAGGTTACATACTTAATGAAATGACTAACCCACTCTTTGATGTGTATCAAACGCAGAATCTGCCAAAGATCTATGTGATTCTCTTGAAGCTAAATACGTGGTTGAGGATGCATCAAGCAAGAAATTCCTAGTAAGAATGTTAATAATTTCAAAACCACTGAATGAATAGGGTTCACAGTCAATAAACATCTTAAAGGTACATTCTGGTTGACCTGGATCAAAGGAATACAATGATGTTTAAGAATTCAAAATTCAAATATGATGTTACCATAAGAGTGGACCAACAGATTTTTTTGACATAAGGTTACCTCCTTGATTTTGGTTATGGTTGCTCTGGTTTTGATTATTCTTATTCTGATTGCGGGCCTACTTTTATGCGACGTGTGCTTTAGTGACACGCTTGTTGATGACAACTTCCAGCTCAGCCTAGGTCATGTTAAAGGTGTCACGTCCACCCTGATGTCCAGTTCTCCTTCCACAGATGATTCTTTGCATTCATAATATACAAACATGTGAAAATATCCAACATATAATCACCATAATACACAAGGTAAATAATCATGCATTTCATATAACCATAACTATCAATACTTAAATAATGATCATTGATAAATAAAATTGTAAGGAGTACGACGTATTCACGTCAAATAATCAAAATTCAAAGTATATCAGCTGGATGAGAAGAACCCTACCCATGAAGGTTAGGAATTAGAACATAATGAAATAATTGATAATTATCACTATTAGAGGAAGATATGATAGATCCATTATCATCTCATTTTCCTCTGGGTCATCTTCTCAATCTTCCTCTGGATATTCCTCGTGTGTGTTGGCAGCTGTAGCTTGGGCTTCTAGCTTAACTACTCTCAACTTTGAAAATACCAATCTCTGCTAAGTATCCTGTAATGTAGCCTTGAGTGTGTCAATCCTATCTAGCACTCCCTCACTATGCTAACAAGTGTATTATGCTTAATCATGTTTTCCTTGAATATACCAACAAGGGTGTTGTGCACATGGTCACTCTCTTCAAGGCCTTCCTTGAATGCCTTCTAACCATGTCCAAATCTGAATTTGAGTTGATGTGATTCAACTAGGATTGAATATGATGATTGAGGCAATGATTGTGTAGTAGAAATACAGAATCAAATATCATAAATGCTGAAAATACTATTAAATGCTTTATATATTGATAGTGATGAGCAGAATACAAAGTATGCTAGGGTTTGTAGCAAAAAGCTTGTAGCACTCAAAAGAAACATTCAAATATAGTGTATACTATTATATTTATAGGCAGATACAATGCATGTACAAAATGACTAAACTATCCAGACAACTATACATCAGAATACTAGTCTAAGTACAAAAGAATGTTCCGCGTTTGTATTGTGCATCCGCATTAGTTAATATGGATGTATTGGTCTTCGTCCGCATTTCTTCTGTTGAGCATCCACATTAAGTATGTCATCCTCTTTTACTAATGCGGAAGAACAAATACTTAGCAGCATTTGATTTTGCTTATCCGCATTAGTAAATACCGATGAACAAATACACAGCCGTATTTCTTCTTGCTGATCCGCATTGACAAATATGGACAAGAGATACTTGTCATTTTCTTCTATTTTCTTCACTCGCATTAATTCTTTGACTTGTAGTTTCTTCCAACAAGAACAACCTTCAACCACCTCTTGAATTGGCATGTATGATTCTTTTAGGGTCTAATAATACTCCCCCTAAGGATTATACAGCCAATGTACTTCAAGGGTTTGATGGTGGTGGAGGTTGTGAAGATTTTGGTGGTTCTTCTTGCACTTGTTCTATGAAGAATAGACCAACATAAGGTTCGGGGGTAGGTGTGGAAGCTGAGGTCAACTCCAAAGGTGAGCTCGTTATGCACAGAGATGGAATGTCATCCATTTCTATGTATGAACCTCCAATGCAGATGACTTAACATATCAACATTAGTTACACTTGGTTTTTCTTGAACAAAACTATTACCCGCATTGGTTAAATGCCTGGGTTACCTTCACCCGCATTAACTAACACTGTTACCTGCATTAAAATTTGAACTTCCTCAAAAATTAATGTTTTTGGTAGGGATAGCTTTGACTATTTTTGCATTGTTGGTTTGACTATTATGATGTTTTGACTATTTATACATTATTGTTTTGACTATTATGAAGTTTTGACTATGCTGGGATTGTCAATTGTTGCTTGGATTGAATTGAACACCCGGTGTGATAGAATTTTCTCAGTTTTAACTGATCTTGGACTTTAGTGCTTCTAAATGTCTGCATACACTAAGATACTATAGTATAACTTCCACACCAACACAACCATTTTTCTAATTTCATATTTTCAAGAAAAGAAACAACTATACAACGTATTTAAAATATTTTTGAGATTTTTCAAATTTTTCATGTTTTTGTGAATATTTTCATAAAATTTTAATTACTCCCCTAAAGTTTATATCCATATGGGATAAATACTTTAAAGATTTTAAAAATTTTGAATACCGAAAGGAAAATGTTAAAAAATTTTGAATACCGAAAGGAAAATGTTTTTGTAAATTTTTTGATTTTCTTATCTAAACATGAAGTAGAAGTATACCTTACTTGGGATCGTATCAATCTTACCTTTCACTAATGCAAACAATTGTTAGTAAAATAGACATAATCATGAACATATTGAATGTAGGTATCTTTGTCCTCTTAAACTAATGCTTGGTTAATATTTTAATGCTTTCAATCTTTATCATGTTTTGAGTTGATTAAATATTCAACATGTGCCTCACACTAAAAAACATGGCAAGATCAACCACCCGAATGAAATGAATAGTAGAACTTTTTCACAACTTACAAGACTAGGTCATTTAAATTATGAAATCTCATTTTGTTTCGGGTAAGGGGGATCCTCATTGGGATTCTTTTACTTTTATCCTTATATTTATTTGATCCACATTGGGATTCTTATTGCACTTCACTTTGGAATGATATCCTCTTTGGGATTCTTTTTATTCATTCACCAGCAATGTATTCTATTAATTCATCCATTTTGGATGTGTTCCATATTGGGAATCTTTTTGGATCATGACATCAGCACTTTGTGCCTGTTTCTCCATTTCTTTGCTTAGCAAAATAGAGAAGAAACTGATGTGGGTGAATGAGATTCATAATGCATCATTACTTGGTGTGTTTAGGTTACTACACACACACCCACTTGGATAAGCTAATACTTACACAGACCCTGAGATGATGGCTTCACATTTGAATATGAGCTTTACTTCATCATAACATGTATCTTTTTATCCAAGTTGAGCCTACCCGCATATCAAATAAGTCATGTCATTTCCCATCCGGAGTACAATTCATATACTTTAACAAAAATAACTTTGTTTTGTATTTTTTATAATATTTGAATGTTTTTGCAAAGTTTGATTTTTACTCAAGGTTAATCATGCCAATTGATTGAACTAAAAATTCAAACCGACTAGGGTCAAATACCTTAGTGAACAAATCATCTAGTTGATTGTTCGTGTGGACCTGTATCAACTTGATTAGCCCTTTTTCAGCATAGTCTCTTAAAAAGTGTTATCTAATTTCAATATGTTGATTTTTTGAGTACTGAACTAGATTGTTTGTTATGAACATGGCAGTTGTGTTGTCAATGTGAATTGGAGTGTGCAAGAAGTTATAACCATAATCAAGCATCTGGTTTTAAATCCAGAGAACCTGAGAGCAACAAGCGGATGCTACTATGTACTCAGCTTCTGCTGTGGAACAGACACGTTTGTCTGCTTCTTGCACTGCCAGGAGACCAGTCTGGGACCAAGAAATTAACAACCCCCAGAAGTGGACTTCTAATTGAATTTGCATCCCTCATATTCACTATCTATGTAGGCATAGAGGTTGAAGTCTCCCTCCTTTGGATACCATAATCAAGGTGCAGGCTTGTCCTTGAGATATCTGAATATCCTCTTTACAGCATTTACATGTGATTCCTTGGGATCTGCTTGATATCTGGCATAAACGCATACACCAAACATTATGTCAAGTCTACTTCTGTAAGATACATAAGTGACCCTATCAGTGATTGATAGTGAGTCTGATCCCCTGATTTGCCATCTGAGTCTAGACCAATCTTCATTTTTGTATCCATAGGAGTTCTAATAGACTGATAATCTGCAAAATGAAATTTCTTTAACATGGATTCCATATATTTTGATTGATTGATGAAGATTCCATCTGCTGTTTGCTATACTTGCAATCCAAAGAAGAGTGAAAGCTCCCCCATTGCACTCATATGGAACTTGGAGTGCATAAGGTCTTCAAAATCCTTACAAAGTTGTTTGTTTGTTGATCCAAAGATAATATCATCCATGTAGATCTGGACCGGCAACCTTTCACGTCCTTTTCTTTTTCTGAACGAAGTCTAATCAATCTTTCCTCTCTCGTACCCTATGCATGAAGGAAAGAGGATAGAGTCACGTACCACTTTCGTTGGGCTTGATGTAGACCATATAAAGCTTTATCAAGCTTGTACACCCTTTGAGGGAAATCCAAGTCCTCGTAGCCTGGTGGTTGACTCACGTAGACTTCTTTAAAGATTTTGCCATAATGAAATGCACACTTTACATCCATTTGAAATACAATGAAATTCATGGATGAAGAATAAGCAAGAAAAATTCTGATGTCTTCTAATCTCGCAACAGGTGCAAACACTTTGTCATAATCTATTCCTTCTTCTTGAGTGTCTCCTTATGTAACAAATCTTGCTTTGTTTCTGATAAAAATGCCCCTTTCATTAGTCTTGTTTCTGTATAACCATCTAGTACCGATAGGGTATTGTCCTTTGCGAAGGTCTACTAGCTGCCAAACTTCTTGTTTCTTGAACTAGAGTAACTCTTCCTGCATTGGCTCGATCCAGCTGTTATCTTGAAGAGCCTCTTTTATATTCTTGGGTATAGTTTGACACAAAAAGCAAGAAAACAAACAGATGTTTACAATACTTGACTTGCTTCTTGTCACCCGCTTATCTATTTCACCAATTATGCTTGACACTGGATGATCCTTATGTATCCTGGAGGTTGGAATTGAGTCACCAGTAATTGATACATCAAGGTTGGAGTCGTTCAGATCATCTTGGTGAGAGGCACTATCAGGTTGGGAGAGAATAGGAAAATTGTGAAAGTAATCAAAGGCTTCATCAGCTTCAGCTTTAGCATCAGCAGCACTTTGAAGACTTTTATCATTTGCATTCTTTTTAGTTTAAACTGGCGAAGTAGCTAGTTCTGGATTTCTAACTTCAGTAGACGGTTCTACTAAAGTAGTGGGCAGTGTACTAGCACTAGCCTCTGTTGAGACACTCTGATTTTGTACTTCTTGTCTAACAGGATCAGCTTGTAATGGAAATTCTTCATCAGATTGATTAGCACAAGATGGAGGAATCATTGAAATTTTTAAGGCCCCGTTCTCGGAACGCTTACAACTGGTCAATCTTTTAATCAAACCATTTCATTATAATTGCTTTTGCAAAATAATACTTCGTTGACAGATTACAAAATATTACTCGTTGCATTACATCACAAAAACATTATAATTTAAACAACAGATGCCATCCAAAAATGCCAAGTAGCTGCCCCGTGCCATCCTCAGCAACATTACCTGCCAACTGAAAACACATAAAAGTCAGCGTTGCTGAGTGAGTTCTAGTTTTATAAAATAAAATACTTTTCTTTCGTTTAAACCCATTCTTTATTTACTTTCACACGTGATCATGCATCATACGTACACATAGATAATAATTTATTATTATCTTTCATTGTTATTAGTTGACTTCCGTTCATTCATCATCGTACGTCATCATTATCATTCATTATCTTTCATTCTGTACATTTCAATCATTAACCTTCATTCGTCCATTCCTTACGGATCAATGTCATCAGCTATACCTCAAACGTAGGCACAAAGTGGGTACTGGGCCAAAGTTTATCAGACTTCCAATCATTGCGCACAAAGCCTGGCACCAGCACCGGGGTAAGCGACAAATATCCGGGTCAATCGCATGGATTGAACCCCTTACAAGTCGTTTGTGACAACACAGTCACTCACCTCAACTTGGCTTACGAGTCTTTTGTGACAACACAGTCACTCACCTCAGCCTTTGGCATACAAGTCTTTTGTGACAACACAGTCACTCACCTCAACTTTTGGCATACAAGTCTTTTGTGACAACACAGTCACTCACCTCAACCTTTGCTTGCAAGACTCTTCCATTCATTCATTCATTAATGCATGCATTCATTCATTCCTTACGTTCCCCTTTTTCATTATCTTCCGCTTTACGTTACATAATACTTTCCATTTACTTCATAATCATACCACATAAATCCACGGAGAATAAACATACATAATAAGGAACATAGCATAAACATAACCATACCATACATAGCATCATCACATCACATATGACATCATAAAGTGAACATACAACCCCCGGGAACATCCCAAGCCAAAGCCTACACTTTACATTTTCCCCAAAATTTCAGAAAATATTTTATGGCATAGGTGTATGAGCACTATGCAGGCGCACGGCCTTCTGGGCGCATGGGAACACTTAGGCGCATGGGGAACTTTCAGGCGCATGGGCACTATTTGGGCGCATGAATCAACACTTAGTCTTCTAGGCAAATTTCTAGGCGCATGGGCACTATGCAGGCGCATGAGTGCCTAGGCGCATGGGCAGTTTTGGGCGCATGGAACACTTAGTCAAATTCGGCCTATTCTAGGCGCATGGATACTATTTGGGCGCATGGGTTTTGGGCGCATGGGGTAACACTTAAGAAAATTCAACCGTTGGGTGCATGGGCCAAATCCAGGCGCATGGGCAACCAATACATACGAATAACATCATAATTAGCCCCAAATCATCAATTCATCATGTTCTAAGCTTAGCTCTAGCATTCTAAGCATCATAATATGAACATGGCATCATCATAACATCATAAATCACCTAAATCATAGCCCACCCACATTCACACATACACATTCATACGGGTATAAAACCCACATTCATAAAAACATACATACATGTATTTCCAGCCCCAAAATTAGTTAAAACAAGTAAAAAGGGGGTTCTAGAACTCACCTTAGTAGCCTTCGAGTATGACTTCCTTCAAACCCATTTGCACTATGAGTTCAACCACCTAAAACCCACCAAAACACACAACCCGAACACACATAAGCATATAACCGAGGCATAGGCCAGCCAAGAACAACTAAAAAATGATGAATTATTGCCTTGAATTCGAATCCTTCTTCTTCTTTCTTCAAAAAACTCGAGAGCTCTGCTCTTTCTCTCTCTAAAATCCGGTTGAAGTGAAATATGCAGGATGGTGTGGGCGGCCATTACCTTTTTGCACCCACTTTTATCCTTATTTGTCCTTTTGACACATTTAGCCCCTCAACTTGGGTTAAATTGTGTTTTCTTTCTTTTTCCACACATTTATTCTTTCTTTCTCGTCTTTTAAAATTTTTCGAGTGTTACAATGTAACAACCGACCTCCAGGTCATAACCCTAACCCTTAACCCCTCCCGCATCATTATCCATGCAGTTAATATTAATGCAATATCACTATTACTATTACTATCAGTGTTATTATTATTATTGCTATTATTGTCATTTTTGTTATTTCATGTGCCATTTTGCATGAATTTGTCAGTTCTAGCCTTAGCATAGAATAACTTCACGTTCCGGAAAAGTTAATTTATCACCCTTGCAATTTTAATTGAAACAATTAAAGTGTGTGCATACACACACAATTCACTGTTGAAACATATTTATATACAAGCCTAACGTTTAACAATTAACAAGTGATACCATCTAAAATACTACCCAACACCATAAAATAATACTACACAATACCATTTTACAATTAAAATTTAAAAATAATACCCCCACTAGATGCCATGTCCGGCCCTCCCACCCACCAATCCACAACCACACTCTCCACTACACACCACCACTTCTATCCCCCACTCCTCTTGCATGCATTTCCTTACAACCCATAAACACACTCCTCTTATTTCTCTCCCTCTCCTCTCAAATTCACCTGCAGAAAACACACACATTCACCATGGTTCCTCTCCATTCCAGCCCTCCAAATCGAAGAAACAACCGCAACCATCATCGGCCAAGCCTCAACAAGCAAGAAGGTGCTACCTTGTGAACTTTGGTGCATGGTCCTTGAAAATTCGACATTCTCCAGCCTTGTTTGAAGGCTTCCAGACCGTTTTTTCCCTCTACACACTCTCCAAATCGTGAACCATACAAGAGTAAGCTTCATCCTACCCGAAACAAACTATGTCATGTGTTATTCTTTCATCTATCCACCAAAACCTTACATTCTTTATTCTAACAGAAAATTACTGCTATCACCTTGTTCTTGAGGAGCTTCTAACATCCTTGAAGGGATCTTATTTGATATATTGGTCATTCTATGGGTGGAACACGATTTACACCTAGAAAACCCTCTTTTGGGTAACTTTGACACCCATGAACTTTATGTTTTGTAACCCTCCGTAACCAAAGCTTGGGATCTGCTTAGAAATGATTTTTAAACCTTCTAACAACCTGTTTTGAAAGTTACTAAACGATTTGGTGGTGAATGGGTACAACTAATATGTTTTACACATGTGTAAAGGACTAAAATGGTAAAAATCTCCCAAATACAAGCTTATATTATGGTTACATGGTAGATCCGTGTATTAGTACTGATTTTCAGTAGGTTTTGGATGTTATTGGGCATATGAAATGTTGTCAAAAGCTGAAAAATTAAAATACTAGGGATTATAGGCATTTTGGACTTATTCGGGGACCTGAAAAGGTGGTAAATTGACTTGAAAATTTGAGGACTTAGGGTATAACCATGTTAAAAATAATTCCAGGCTCTAAAAAGGTTAAAAAGTGAAATTGGTCGAATTTGTGGTTAAATGGGTCTAAGAACAATTTAAATGAAATTTTTAGTTAAAAACGGGACTTAACCGAGTGATTTTTGGAAGAAATTCATGGAAATACAAGAATAAACCTAAAATATATGGGAAACTTGTTATTTCAGTAAAATTAGAACTTTAAGACTTAAAGATGGTGAAAATTTGGTGAAACATGATTTCGAGCGATCGGTTTCGGGTAAAAACGCGCTTTAACTGGTCGAACATAAAAACGAGATTTTCAACAAAAAGGGCTTAAGAATACATTCTTAACAGATTATAAAACTTATTAAAAGTCCTTAATATAATAATTCAAGTTTTAAGACATAAAATTATAAGGTTTAATACTTAACCGTTAAAAACCCCCTGTTTTACCGTAACCGGTAACGTAAAAACACATGTTTACCAACTAAATTCTAGAGTTCTAAAAAAATTGGAAGTTTAACTTGATTAAGATGTATTATTTAACTCCAAAATCTGTTATTTTTCAAAAAGGCCATTAAATTTAAAGAAACAAACTAGAGGGTAGAAATTGTAAAATTCTGAAACTTGTGGGGCTAAACTGTAAATTCTGCCAAAACTCCATAGGACAACCCTATGAACATGTAATCACTTGGTAACTTAATTTAACTGGTATCAAAGACCTAATAGTGTAAAAACCTATAATTATCCATAAGAAACCATGACTTACTATAAAAGGAAACTTTCTAATGCAAGCCTTGGCAAATCTAAACTAGTTGAACATTTAACCCCTTAACACATTATTATCTACCTCGTTTGACCATAGAATTATTGGCTCAACACTTAATCTTGTTGGTAGGGTGCTAAACTTGAAACCTTCCCGGTACACGAAGAACCCGTTACTTGAAGCTCTAAGGTGAGTTCTAGTGTCCCCTTTTTACTACTGTTTTTGGGGTGAAGCATGCTCTGTTTAAACTGAAATTTTCTGTGCTATAATATGCTGCTATATGTTGTGGAAATGTTAGAACCTGATTTTACTTTTATCACGATCAGTAATTCTTGTGTGAACCGCTTGTTTTATATGGGTAGATCTACTTGGGGAATCCCCCACACACAGTGCCTTCCTTGATGAACGGGAAGGGTACCACACTGAGATCCTACGGGGTCGTTTATGGCATGTGACAAGTTTTAATAAGATACCAAGGTGAACCATCCGGCAGGTATGGTCCACCATATGAGGCTCAGTTCTTCCCTCGGGGTTAGCCGGTGTAACATAACTTTAGAAGAGGCTAGCCGGGACTGAGTGCAGGGTTGATTGTGATCCCCACAACAATGATACTAAGATTTATGATTTTTAAAGCAAATGTGGATTCTTTTGAATCCTTTTGTTTTTTAACTTTAAGCACTTGAATTCACCAACTTTTTAGTTGACACAAATTTCTTTTGAGCATGTTTCAGGTAATCCTTGAAGGGAGTCTAGCTATGTAGAAGACTTGACCTAGCACCGTGACCCATGGCATTGGCTTGTTCTTATTTTCAAACAATTTGGGCTTATTTTTATTTACTACTTTTGGGAACAATTTCTTCTGTTGAATCATGCACTCGTATGGGTGGCTAGACCCACATCTAGCCCGTTATTTCTTTAAACTGTAATGCCATGTGATGTTCTCTCCTTTTGTGCTCTTACGATGGTTTGTTTCCGCTGCCATATTTTGTTACTAGTCTGTGGGTAATACTGCCTCATCACTTTTTCAGTCTCCCACGTAGACTCGGATCCCTTCCTGTGCTTCAACTGTACACGCACAAGGGGAACCACTTTATTCCTTAACCGTTTCTCCTTACGATCAATGATTGCCACTAGTTGCTCCACATAATTGAGCCTTTCATCAACTTCAATATCCTCCAGTGGTACAACCATATCCTCGTCAGCTAAACACTTCTGCAGATGAGATACATGGAATGTTGGGTGAATTCCACTTAACTCATCGGGTAACACCAACCTATAGGCCACCTCTCCTACTCGAGCAATGATTCGGAAGGGCCCTATATATCTCAGGCTCAACTTGCCCACTTTCTAAACCAAATGATACCCTTCCAAGGTGAGACCTTCAACATAACTCTGTCACCCACCTTGAACTCAATCGGTCTACGTCCCTTGTTGGCATACGACTTCTGCCTATCTTTAGCTGCCTTCATAAAGGCTTTGATCTTTTTGAGCTTCTCAGTCGTAGCCTCAATCACCTCAATACTTCCCAACTCCTTCTGACTAATATCACCCCAACAAATGGGTGTTCTACACCTCCTACCATATAGCATCTCATAAGGGAGCATACCAATACTGGCATGATAACTATTATTATACGAGAACTCAGCTAACGGTAAGTGGTCATCCCAACTTCCTCTAAAGTCAATGACACATACCCGAAGCATATCTTCTAGCATCTGAATGGTCCTTTCCGACTGTCCATCCGTCTGAGGATGATAAGCCGTGCTAATGTGTGACCTTGTCCCCATAGCATCATGGAATTTCTTCAAAACTTAGATGTAAACAGAGTGTCACGATCAGAAACAATAGACACCCGCACACCATGACGAGTTACAATCTCTTTGATGAATAGATCCGCTAATCTTTCAGAGGAGTACGTCTCGCGGATTGGTAGAAAGTGGGAACTCTTTGTTAAACGATCAACTATCACCCATATGGCATCATACCCTTTCACAGTACGCGGTAACTTCGTAATAAAGTCCATGGTGATATGCTCCCACTTCCACTCCGGTATATCCAACGGTTGGATCTTCCCGTACGGCTTCTGGTGCTCGGCCTTCACTTGCAAGCAAGTAAGACACTTACTCACATACTCCGATACATCGCGCTTCATACCTCACCACCAATAATCTTTCTTCATATCTTGATACATCTTTGTAGCACCGGGATGAATAGAGTATCGAGTCTTATGAGCTTTGTCCATAATCCTCCCACGTAGATCCCCGTAACAAGGGATCCACATCCTTCCGAATCGGGTTCTAACACCAAGAGTGTTTTCGCCCAATTCCGCAACCATACCTCTCATCCTTTTAGAGTTAAGACGATCTTCTTTCAATGCCTCGTCTTGAAACACCTTGACCTGCTTCATCACATCAGAGGTCATAATCAACTAATAAGCCTTCACCCGAATTGGCTCGGGTCTCTCTTTTCGGCTAAGGGCATCCGCCACTACGTTGGCCTTGCCCTGATGGTAATGGATCTTGCAATCATAATCCTTTATGAGCTCCAACCATCACCTCTGCCTCATGTTCAGGTCCTTTTGCTCGAAGAAATACTTCATGCTCTTGTGGTCCGTAAAGATTGTGCACTTCGTTCCGTATAGGTAGTGCCTCCAAATCTTTAGTGCAAAGACCATAGCTGCTAACTCCAAGTCATGAGTAGGGTAATTCACCTCATGAACCTTCAATTGTCAGGATGCATAAGCTATAACCTTCCCTCGCTGCATCAACACGCAACCCAACCCCGAGTAAGAAGCATCCGAATAGACCACTAAGTCCTCGCTTCCTTCGGGTAACGATAAAACTGGAGCTTGAGTCAACCTTGCCTTTAACTCCTCAAAAGCACTCTCTTGAGCTTGACCGCATACAAACTTTACATCCTTGCAGGTCAACTTAGTCAACTGAGAAGCTATCTTAGAGAAGTCTTAAATGAATCTCCTATAATATCCCGCCAACCCCAAGAAACTACGAATCTCGGATGGCGTCTTTGGAGACTTCCATTGCATCACCGCTTCAACCTTTGCCGGGTCCACCATGATCCCCTCCATATTCAATACATGACCCAAAAACTAAACCTCGCGTAGCCAGAATGCGCACTTGGAGAACTTGGCATACAACTTCTCCCTTCTTAACATCTCCATCATCTCCCGAATGTGACCGGCATGCTCCTCCTCACTCTTCGAATAAATCAAGATATCATCGATAAACACAATCACTGATTTATCCAACATCGGCCGACACACTCGATTCATCAAGTCCATAAAAGCAGCTGGCGCGTTGGTTAAAGCAACAGACATAACGAGAAACTCGTAGTGTCCATAACGCGTGCGAACAGCTGTTTTAGGAATATCTTGCTCCTTCACCTTCAACTGATGGTAACCAGATCGAAGGTCTATCCTTGAGAACCAACTGGCACCTTGGAGCTGATCAAACAAATCATCAATCCTCGGTAGCGGGTACCGATTCTTCACCGTCAACTTATTCAACTCACGGTAGTCAATACACATCCTCATACTACCATCCTTCTTCTTCACGAATAGGACCGAAGCACCCCAAGGAGAGATACTCGGTCTAATGAACCCCTTTTCAAGCAATTCCTGTAGTTGCTCCATGAACTCCTTCATCTCGGTCGGAGCCAACCAATACAGTGCCTTAGTAACAGGTTGAGCACCGGGTATCAAGTCAATCTGGAACTCGATCTCGTGGTCCGGTGGCACACCTGGTAAGTCTTCGGGGAACACACCTGGGAACTCACACACAACCGGTACATCTGACAGTTGTGGTGTTGGCGTATCTACATCCTTTACGTAGGCCAAATAGGCACTACATCCAAGCCTCATGCACTTTCCTGCCACCTCCATCGAAATCACCTTCGGAATCGTCATAACTCGATCGCCGTGAATCGTCACCGAACTCCCATCAGGCCCGGTCAGATTAATCATCTTCTTGCGACACACAATGCTCGCCTCATAGTTCGCCAACCAATCCATTCCTAGGACTACATCGAAACCGCATAAGGTCATCACGAACGGTCTAACAAGAAACTTATAACCTTCTAATTCTATATCACAACCATCTATCATCTCAAAAATCTTGGTAGACTTACCTATGGCAGCTTCTACATCGAAAGGCTCATCAATACTCCTACTACTAACAGGCAACTTCGCACAGAAAGTAGCAGAAATAAAACTCCTACTAGCACCTAAATCAAATAACATAGAAGCAAGAGTTTGGTTTACTAGAAACGTACCTGACACAACATCGGGGTCCGTCCAAGCCTCCTCCCTGGTCATCGTGAAAGCCCTGGCGCTAGCTTTCTGCCCTTCAGTCCCGGCTGTTTTCTTCGCCCTGGAACTCTCAGCCCTCGGCTTCTTGCATTGCCTGATCATGTGGCCCTCCTCACCACAGTTATAACACTTCCTTACCCTGTAGTCCTTGGATCTCAACCTACACTCTTCGGTGTGCTCTTTCCCACATTTGCCACACCTCTTCGACCCCGCACCGGGTGTGACTACACGTCGGTCATCCACCCTCGCAACTTTGTTGTTTGGAGCGGTCCTACCACGTCCAAACCTCTTCCCATTCCAGTTCCAGCCACCACCTTCCTTCTTGCTCACCTCAGCCACCACCACCTCCCTCTCGTAGTACAGCCTTCCCTCCAGATCGACCACTGACCTGAACGTGCTCGGCCGAGCGGCGATCATATGCTTGCAGATATCTGCCGGCAAGCCCTGAATATACCTCTTGATTTTCCGCGATAGAGGTGCCACCTGATCTTGCACCAACCGTGCCATCTCGTTGAATTTAGTGGTGTATTACTGATGCGTCATGGTTCCCGCCTCCAGCTGCAGGAACTCCCTCTCAACCTTGTCGAGCTCCCTATGAGGACAGAACTCCTCGATCACCAGTTTCTTCAACTCACTCCACCTCATCCTGCCAATCACCCTACTACCCTCGGCCTGGACAATATTGTCCCACCAACACAGGGCCGAGTCCACAAATGAGTGGGTGGCAAACTTCACCTTCTGATCTTCCTGACACTCGCTGATATCTAGAATAGCTTCCATCTCTCTCACCCACCAGTGAGCAGCAGCAGTAGTGCCATTCCCATCAAAAGTCAGGGGCTTGCATCTTTGAAATGCCCTATAGTTACAGCCTCGTGCTGCCTCCAGTATAGGCTCTTCTTCTTCTTCCTCATCAGCTGAGACAACCATCTCAGTCTTCGATTGCTCTCTCCCTCCCGAGGACCTGTTCCTCTCCTTCCTTTCTCCTTCTCGCACAGCTTTGATCACTTCAGTCACCACAGATGGTAAGATCGTCTGTATGACCTGGTGAACCTCTTCCACCACCGCCTCCTTCACTGAGGCCCTTAAGTTAGCACTCTCGTCCCCGCCCTCCGGATGAGGGGTCTCGGGCTCTTCATGAGCCACCTCTTCAGCTCGAGGCCTTCCTCTTGTGACCCGCGGTCCAGCACCACGACCTCCACCTCTAGAAGCCTTTGAAGATCTACCACCGGCCATCCTCTAACACCTATAAGATTCAAACACTAACACGGTCATTCAAGGTTATAGCTTAGTTTATGTCAAGTATAGTAAGTTGCTAATTACAGTGGCCAGTTGTGATTAGCCACTTACTTTACTCTTCATACCCCAAGCATTTCCTACCCTGACTACATCAGTATCTAGATCTACTAAGAAGCACAAAAACCACATAACATGCGCACGTAATACCGGTTAACATCAAGAAAATACCTGATGGCACGCAGCTACTCGGACTGGCATCCCTTCCCCTTGTCCCATTCTCAGTTTAAGTTTAGGTTTCTTTTGAAAATATTTACCCAATTCACATAAACTTTGGCTCTGATACCAACTTGTAAGGCCCCATTCTCGGAATGCTTACAACTGGTCAATCATTGCACACAAAGCATAAAACATACATTAACTTTACCAAAATATTGCAGAGGAATTCTTTTAAACAAACCATTTCATTATAATTGCTTTTGCAACATAATACTTCGTTGACAGATTACAAAATATTACTTGTTGCATTACATCATAAAAACATTATAACTTAAACAACGGATGCCATCCAAAAATGCCAAGTAGCTGCCCCGTGCCATCCTCAGCAACATTACTTGCCAACTGGAAACACATAAAAGTCAGCGTTGCTGAGTGAGTTCTAGTTTCATAAAATAAAATACTTTTCTTTCATTTAAAACCATTCTTTCTTTACTTTCACATGTGATCATGCATCATACGTACACATAGATAATAATTTATTATTATCTTTCATCGTCATTCGTTGACTTCCGTTCATTCATCATCGTAAGTCATCATTATCATTCGTTATCTTTCATTCTGTATTTTTCATTCATTAACCTTCCTTCGTCCATTCCTTCCGGATCAATGTCATCAGCTATACCCCAAACGTAGGCACAAAGCGGGTACTGGGCCGAAGTTTATCAAACTACCATTCATTGCGCACAAAGCCTGGCACCAGCACCGGGGTAAGCGACAAAGATCCGGGTCAATCTCATGGATTGAACCCCTTACGAGTCTTTTATGACAACACAGTCACTCACCTCAACTTGGCTTATGAGTCTTTTATGACAACACAGTCACTCACCTCAACCTTTGGCATACAAGTCTTTTGTGACAACACAGTCACTCACCTAAACCTTTGCTTGCAAGACTCTTCCATTCATTCATTCATTAATGCATGCATTCATTCATTCCTTATGTTCCCCTTTTTCATTATCTTCTGCTTTACGTTACATAATACTTTCCATTTACTTCATAATCATACCACGTAAAGCCACGGGGAATAAACATACATAATAAGGAACATAGCATAAACATAACCATACCATACATAGCATCATCACATCACATATGACATCATAAAGTCAACATACATCACCCCCGGGAACATCCCAAGCCAAAGTCTACACTTTACATTTTCCCCAAAATTTCAAAAAATATTCTAAGGCATAGGTGTATGAGCACTATGCAGGCACATGGCCTTCTGGGCGGATGGGAACACTTAGGCGCATGGGGAACTTTCAGGCGCATGGGCACTATTTGGGCGCATGAACCAACACTTAGTCTTCTGGGCAAATTTCTAGGCGCATGGGCACTATGCAGGCGCATGAGTGCCTAGGCGCATGGGCAGTTTTGGGCGCATGGAACACTTAGTCAAATTCGGCCTATTCTAGGTGCATGGATACTATTTGGGCGCATGGGGCAACACTTAAGCAAATTCAACCGTTGGGCGAATGGGCCAAATCCAGGCGCATGGGCAACCAATACATACGACTAACATCATAATCAGCCCCAAATCATCAATTCATCATGTTCCAAGCTTAGTTCTAGCATTCTAAGAATTATAATATGAACATGGCATCATCATAACATCATAAATCACCCAAATCATAGCCCACCCACATTCACACATACACATTCATACGGGTATAAAACCCACATTCATAAAAACATACATACATGCATTTCCAGCCCCAAAATCAGTTAAACACAAGTAAAAAGGGGGTTATAGAACTCACCTTAGCAGCCTTCGATTATGACTTCCTTCAAACCCGTTTGCACTATGAGTTCAACCACCTAAAACCCACCAAAACACACAACCCGAACACATAAACAGACATAAGCATATAACCGAGGCATAGGCCGGCCAAGAACAACTAAAAAAATGATGAATTCTTACCTTGAATTCGAATCCTTCTTCTTCTTTCTTCAAAAAACTCGAGAGCTCTGCTCTTTCTCTCTCTAAAATTCGGTTGAAGTGAAATATGCAGGATGGTGTGGGCGGCCATCACCTTTTTGCAACCACTTTTATCCTTTTTTGTCCTTTTGACACATTTAGCAACTCAACTTGGGTTAAATTGTGTTTTCTTTCTTTTTTCGCATATTTATTCTTTCTTTCTCGTCTTTTAAAATTTTCCGGGTGTTACAAAATTCATCCCTTCTCTTTACTGTTTCAGAAGATCCAGCTGATTATAGGTTACCTGCATTAGACATATGGAACTGATCAAAAGATCTTGTAAAAGAGTCAATATCAAACAACCAATCAGGACCATTCATTGACTTAGGAAATAAGTACTCATTGAATTGAACATTTGTTGATTCATCAATAATGTTTAATCTAGGATTAAACACTCTGAAAGCCTTTGAGACTATATAATAACCAACAAAGAATCCCTCATCAAACTTAGGAGCAAACTTTCCTAAATGGTCTCGGGTGTTTAATATTAAGACAGGACAACCAAATGACTTGAAAAGTTTAAAAATGGTTTTCTATGAAAAAACAATTCATAAGGTGTTCTGTTGTTTTCTTTAACTATCAAAGTTTGATTTTGCACATAACACGATATGTTGACAGCTTCTGCCCAAAATGTAATTGGCAGCCTAGCATTTGCTAGCATTTTTCTTGCTATTTTAATTAGAGTTCTATTTCTCCTTTCAATTACCCCATTTTGTTAAGGAGTTCAAGATGCACTGAATTGATGAGCAATGCCTTTGTATTTTCATTTTTAAACTCTGTCTTGTTATCACTTCTAATTGATTTTAACTTTTGATCAAGTTGATTTTCAATTTTAGTGATAAAATCTTTTATTATTTGGGACACTTTTTTTTATGAAGTAGAAAGAAGACCCATGTGAATCGTCAAAAGTCATCAATGATCACCAAATAATACTATTTCTTGCCAATACTCATGACATGAGTTGGTCCAAAGAGATCCATATGAAGTGACTTAAATAGAGTATTGTTTGTGTTCACAAGCTTTGGTTTATAGGAAGATTTATGTTGATTCCTTTTGAGGTAAACCAATTACATGATATCTTTTTACCAATATGTGAATGTTTTTGAAATTTGTGTGTCCCAAACATCTATGCCAAAGCTGTGACTCATCAAATGATGCTTTAGACACAATACATGTTTCTTCTATTGGTTGAGCAGAATTAAGGTTCAAGACATATGTGTTATTCTTTCTCAGAGTCTTAAAGATAACCCATTCTTCAGGAATTTGAATCCTGGTTTCAAAATGTAGCAATGGGAGTCAATGAAATAAGTGCAATATTTCTTGTCACAGATCTGAGACACGCATAGGAGGTTGAAATTCAACCTGCTCGTAGTAGTTCATATTGTCAAAGCTCAGCAGTCCATTTGTTACAGCCCCTTCTCTAATAATTCTACCACCTTGTGAGTTTCCATCGAATGCTACAGTAGTTCCTCGTATATGCTTGAATTCATGAAGGAGGGAACTGTCTCCACTAATGTGTCGGGAGCATCCACTGTCCACATACCATAAGTTGTTAGACCTGTATGGACGACCCTACAAGCATAAAACAACTAGTTAGAATGTGGAACCCAAGCCATGATGGTCTTGGGTTGCCCGTATCAATAAGTTACTGTACCCTTTTGATGGTTGCCTCTAAGTTGAGATTTAGAGGTTGATGCTTGGTATTCATCAAATATTGGTTTAGCAAATCTTGTTTGAATCTTTTCAGCAAAAGATTTTTCTTTTTGATGTTTGAAGAATTTTTGTGGAGTCCTTTTTCATTTTTATTTGATCAATTTCAACCGAGCTGTCTGAAGAGTAGTCAAATCTTTCATCCCTATTTCTAAGTAGAAATTGGGCATGTTTTTGATTTTCAGAATCACTTTTGTTTTATATCTTGGATGAGAACTAAGTGATTATTTCATATTGACAGGTTCAAATGGATAGATCTGTGATGATATTGTAATGCAATGATAAATTTAAACACTAAGAAATCAAAACACATGCAATTACTTCAAAAATTCATAGATCTTATTAATAGCAAAAGCTGTGGATACAAAGTGTATGGGTGAATTATAGTAGTTCACTTTTCCCCCCTTCTACACAATACATAAAGTATTCTATTTATACTATCAAAAGAAACAAGGAACATATATTTACAAAACAAGTCCCTATACTATGACAAAAAGGTAAAAGACAAATGTTAATCTTCTACGTGCTCTAACAATACTCCCCCTATGATTGGCATTGTCTTTAGTCCAACATGAACTCTTCTAGTTCATCTTTGATCTTGAACATTGGCTTCTCTTTGTAGAGTTCCAACTCTCGCAAAGCTTTCTTGATCGTAGACTTGAACTTCTTGGCAAGGATGGCTTGCTCAAGCTTTGAATCATTAGTTTTGATCTCAATCTTGTCCATTGCTTCCATAGTTTCTTCTGACAGACCTATGATGTCCATGTTAGCATAGAACTCATAAGGTTTTGGATGGTTTTGAGAGTGAACTTTCAACACTCCTTTACTGGATATTCACATAAAGTCAATATACTTTATGTCCTTCTTCATGATATTTGCAAATGCTAGAGCTTTCCACAACGAAATTAGCTCCATAGCAACATCCATTACCTTAATGATTGTCATGAAATATTTTCTGTCATTATCAGTAGCTTTCGAAGCAACACGCTCAAACTTCTAGTTGGACAAGAAAAAGATATAACTTGGATGGAGAAGTTTAAGCTCAAAAACTCCAAATAAGGATATCATATCCTGATCCCAATCATCCAAGTTACGAACTAAGTTCAATTGAAATGAGTCTGCATGATAAAACCACCTCAAAATCAGCTTTGATGTTTGTGTACCATCTATCACTTTTAAGCCTAGGTTAGTGACTTTCTCAAAATACTGGTCATAATACTCATTCAGGAAATGTTTTTCTTCCTCTGAATTAGCAGCCACCTTCCTTTTGCTCTTTAAAGACTTGAAATATTCTTTATCTCCTTGATCACATCGAGTTTTAAAATAAGTATCCATCCCAGTAATGCCACGATTGAGAAGTTTGACAAAGTTTTCACCTTGAGCTGCCTTGCAAGGATTAATCAGAGGCAACTTGTTCAACTCCTTTAAATCTTGTACTAACAATGCAATGATGCTCATGTAAAAGTGATAAACATCACAAATTGCATTTACACGTTTAATTAGAAAAGCATCAAAGATCTCATCGTATTTCCAGGCGATTATCTTAACTTCCTTTGTATTATCAGGCACAATCATTGCATTAAGCAACTCAGATATAGATTGACCTTTCTGTAATACATTTCTGACTAAGTCACCTGCAGATCTTGCTTTGTTCCATTGTTGTTTTTGTTCAACCGAGACTTTATACGCTTGCTTCTCAGTCTCAGCTATCATACACTTTTCATACTCCTCATTGATTTGAGAAACTGTGAGACCATCCAAGAATACACGATTGTACTTCTTCTGGACCAGATAGTTATATGTGTCCTCAACGTCAATAGGGATGTCTTTAGAAACAGCTTCAACTGGAGAATCTGCAGCTTCAGCGATGTCTTCTTCCTCCAATACCTCATCATACCAAGCATCTGAAAACTCTGGATCTAAATCATCCAATGCTCCAATTTGCTCTTGTACATTTTCTTCTGCATTTTCCTATATAGAAAGATTATCTACATTCACTGCATAAGAAGAACAAATTAGAGTCAAGCATATAAGAAATTAAACAACACTAATAATCAAAAATGTCATTTAAACTGTTTACGAGTTTTAGAAACAATTTTTTGCATTTTTGATGGAGGGTTGGAGGATGATTCTCCCAATGATTGAAAGTCGGACTCATCTTTCTTTTGCCTTTGACAGTCTCAGATAATTCCTTAGCTTCAATAGATTGAAATTCAGGTGCAACAATGATTTCATGTGAAACATGGCTCATTGCTCTAGTATACACTCGATACATTTCTCTTGATTCAGTTTCAATAAGCAAAACTTCGTGAACAGCCTCTTTATTTGGTGGTAAAAGTTCTTGGTCTTGTGGTTGAGTAGATTGAGATTTTAAGTTATCTTTCATAATCTCATGCTCTTCTTTCAGCATATCATACTCTTCCTTCAACTTTTTGTATTTTTCATCCATCAAGTCATAATCTCTAAGCAATACATCAAAGTTCTTTAAATTCATCTCTTAATTTCTTCAAACTCTGTAATCTTCAAGTCTTTCTTTAATGTTTCTGCTTTCAATTGATCATTTTCATCTTTCAGCTTCTTAATCGTCTTAAGCTGACGAATATTCTCTTCTTTCAAAGATTCTATGATCTGCTCAGCGTTCAAGTTCTCAGAAAGGACTGTAACATATTGTGTTGAGCTTCCACCTTCATCTAACACACGAATAGGTGAACCGGCAACAGCTTTGATGACCTCGAGGGAAGACTCCTTGGCAATCACATTCTCTTGTGCTATCGAATTTTGTGATTGTACAACAGGTGATCTACCTTGTACTACAGGCTCAATTACATTAACATTATGAAAATTAAATTCCATTTGTGGTTGTTCATTTACTTCATCAATATCTTCATTCACATCATTTGAATCATCAACATCATTAACATCTTCATTCTGATTATCAGATTTTGTTTCGTCACTATCAATCTCCTTATCAACTTCTTTAACAACTTCAACTTCATTACATCGAACATCATCATCATCATCACTTGTAGAAGAACTTTCTTCATTCTCATATTCATCATCATCCTCAATATTTTCATCATCATCCTCAGATTCAGCCTCAGAAAGTCCTTGAGGAACTTCTTCAATTAAATCATTTGGATCAATTTGTGCATCATCAAACAAATGAAAGTGATTTTCATCTATATTCACCTCATCTCTTGCTACTGCTCTCATATAATCAAACATCTGAACATTTTGAGCACCAATCACAATAGCAAGTCTTTTCTACACGTTTTCAGTCATGTGTTCCAATATCAATCTTTCTCTACTTACTCCATATGCATGAAGATCAGGATATTCTTCATTTATAATCTGTTGCAGAAATCTGGGATACATTAAGTATTTATTTCTAATTCCTTTTTCCAGATTAAAAATAAAGCCATTCATGGTCCATTTCGCCATATTAAACCTTCTATTAGTGGCAACAACTACAATTGGAGAAGCAATGTCTACAGGAAATGAGTTCCACCCTGCACTCCTCTTGGACATACCATGTTGAAAGATATAACACAGGAGTTTCCAGTGATTATATACTCTTGCTCTAAAAAACTATTTCTTAGGAAAGTGATCTAGATGTCTAATAGCCATAAATGTGTCTCTACACTCATCAAATATAAGTTTAGCCAGATCTTGAGGATCATTATCACCTAGTCTTTGAGCTTCTCTAATCGACTGCTCAAAAACCTCAATCATACGATAATTGGTGATAAAACCTCTGACAACTTTCCTTCCTACATCATCTCTAGCAGTTTCAGCATTTCTCCAAAATCTTTTGATAAGACAAGCATATATAACCGGTTGAGCACACATGGCGTACACATACTTCGTTCTCAATAGAAATATGATAATTTCTTTGTAACCAACCGCTTCACGAACATCCTCATTTAGAAAGGATGCTATGTTATGCTTAGGCTTGAACTTAAGATCTGCCATATGTTTACATTGAACAAAATATTAATCACCTTTGAGTTACAATGATTTCAATCATATTTTACGTTATCAATTTTGAACCAATAACACTTAAAAAATATTTCTAAGTGTTTTGTACAACCCATTACATGAACAGAGTATGCACTTGTTTCAAATTTGAATCAACACATTTATAATTAAACCAAGTAATACACCATAAACATGAACATTGATTGAGTTTCAATTTAGTTAGCACATTTTAAGTTTTAAAACCTAACAATTTACACATAAAATTTCTAAGTGTTGAATACACTCTACCATGAGCAGAGCAGATTCATATTTATGTTCAAATGATTTAAAGTGTACTAAATCTAGTAAAAACTTCTCAATATCAGTGGAATAGATGAATTATGATGATTACATAACAATTTTGATGAAAAATTATGAAATGACTGTTCATTTCTAGTTCTTATGAACCGACTGATGAACACTGAATCATCAAGAACACATGATGATGAAATTAAGTTTTGATTCTCATAATCTGTTCAAAAACATGTTATAATAACCACTTGATGTTCAATTTTGATTATCATAACACATTTAAATCACAGATTACAAGTTTCTAAACACCTAGGGTTCGAACGCCTCAATAGAGTTCAAACGCCCAATCAAAGACTGAATTAGGTAATGAAATCTGATGTTATAAGATTAAAATAATGTTTAGATTCAATGACTATACCAATATATCACACGGATTAACAGGTAACAATCAAATAATGAATGTATGAATGTATCAGGTGAGAGAATGAGTGTAACAGAGAGTTTGAGTTTGTGAAAAATGATGAAAACTACCAAGTGTTGAATATATATAAATGTAAAAAGTCTTAGGCGCATGCAAATGTGAAGGCACATGAGGCTTAGATGCATTGTACACTAAGCTACATTTCACAGGAAATCTTCAGATGCATGAGCACTGTTCAGGCGCTTGGGCACTGTTCAGGTGCATGGCTAGACAGAAACGCCTACACTTGGAATATTTTCAACATCACCAGATGTCTGAGCAGCTTGCAAGTTTAAACATTGTTCAGGCACATAGGCCTTTTAAAAATGCCCAACACTTAGAGTAAAAATCACATTCAAACGTCTAACCATATTGGAATGTCTAGAACTGTTCAGGTGCATGAGATTAAGTTGATACGCCCAACACTTAACCATTTTCAGCAACATGACAACTGTTTAGGCGCATCTACTTTAACAAAATGCTTAACACTTGGACAAATTCCTGAAATTCATCATACTCCCAATTTAGACTTTTGAGCACTATTCAGGCGCATGAGAAACCTTCCATGAGTCTGACACTTGGAAACTTTCACAACATCCATCTGAACAATGTTTGTGCACATTACCACTGTTCATGCACATTATCTCAACACTTAGTCAAATTTTTTACTGTCACCCAAGAAGAACATTAATTACCCTCAAATTTAACAATATCAAATTGTTTTTGTTTAAGATCACCTCAAATCATTTAAAACTCATATTTTCATTTTTAAACATGAATTTTCAATTCAAACACCAACCAAACACATTTTGAAAGATAACTTTGAACCAGTTTTGATTTTTCAAACAATTTCCCGTTATTTTAGTCTCTATTTTGAAATTTTTACAACACAAATAGTCTCATTTTTGTTTTTATTTTGTTTGCAAGAAGCTTTTCCAATTATTTTGAATTTCAGGTTCATTTTTGCATCATATCAAACACACACATGCTTGAATTTTTAGCTTCGTCCTTTTCATCCAAATCACTTTATTTTTTATTTCTTTTTCACATTTTGACACTTTCCATTGATTTTCTCTTTTCCAGTTTTACTCCCCCTAAACTTTTAAGTTCGCAAACTTATAAGTTTCTTTTATTTTGCAAGTAGAGCAAACCAATCAGTATCAACATGTCTGCACATAGAAAATCATGCAAAAAACAAAATTATTGTAGAATAAATATCTAATATTCACATTTGAATCACATGCCTGTAGTGAGATCATATCAGTTAAGATCAGCACATTAAAATAAAATAAAATAGTGGATAGTCATAGACAGTAATTAAATCCTGATCAAGTGTGTTCCAAGTCAGCGTTCGCGTAGCAGAGGAGACACGATAAGGATAAAAAATAAGTGCTTTTGGCAGGATAATCAGTACACTTCCTTTTCAATTCTTGGATTGCTTAAGGTTTGATTAGATATGACATTATCGAACCCACACTTAGATTTAGAGAGCTCAACTCTCGTCAAGATATGCAAGAAAGCACTTTTCTCAACTTATTAACCAGACATATACTTATAACCAGATCTCATGTTTAGGTTGTGCACATTGGCATCTTTTGCATCAGGTGAGAATACCCAGGTTTGTAATTACTTACAACAAAGGATATCTCGTCACTTTAGGTCTATGATGACTCATAACAGAGAAGTGAATAGATGCTTTAAATAGATCTCATGGTTAGTCATATCGACTTTACATGCAATCAATTAGAGAAGTCAACACTACTCATTGGTACTAAGATGGACAACCACGAAAGCATGATTGATTTAGTTTAATCATAAGAATTTACATTTTCAGTATAATTAAATGAGCTTACCTGCACATCATATCTGATCACATCAGACATTATTAGCGAGTGGAGTATGCAACTGATTAGAACCAATGTATCTATCATTTCTCACAAATTGCAAAGGCAGATTCATTCCTAAAATAATAAACTAACAAATAAACTCTTTTTTTATGGATTTTTATTTTATAATTTTCTCATTTCTTTTTCCAATTTTCTATTTTTGTAATTGCTTTTTCTTTTTCTTTTGATCATGCACACACAATATATACAATCAGGAAGTCAACTTTGATGGTTTCTCTTTTATTTTTCTTATTCAGCTAGGGGAGGGATCTTTTCATTTTTATGATTTAGATAACTAAAATAAAATCGATCAACTGATCAAAATGACCTTGTAAAAGACTCTTGACATGATCAAAACTAGTTTTTAAACATGGTTAATAAGTCCAATTGACTTGACCAAATACTTAAAATTACCTGATAAAAAGGCTTTTGTAAATAGGTCAGCCAACTATTTTTCAGTTTAGATTTGAATAAAAATGATTAAACCTTTTTCAGAGTTATCTTTGAGAAAATGATATCGTATTTTGATATGCTTTGTTTTTGAGTGCTAGACAGGATTAGCTGTAATAAACATAGCAGCAGTGTTATTAATGTAAATAGGAGTTTTAAGAAAATTGAACCCGTAATCCAGTAGTTGGTTTTGTAACCAAAGGATTTGAGAAAATCCTGTTGAAGTAGCTATGAACTCAGCTTCTGCGGTTGAAACGGAGACATTTGTTTGTTTTTTACATTGCCACGAGTCTAATCTGGGACCCAAAAACTGATAACCACCCATCGTAGATTTACGTTCTTGGCAACATCCCCCATAATCACTATTTGTATATCCATGTAACTCAAAGTTTCCTTCATAAGGATACCACAACCCTAAAGTCGGTTTTCCTTTGAGATACCTGAATGTTTGTTTAACAGCTATTAGGTGAGATTCCTTTGGGTCAGATTGGTACCTGGCACAAATACAAATAGCATACATTATATCAGGTCTAGATGCAGTAAGATACATAAAAGATCCAATCATAGATCTGTATAGAGTTTGGTCAACTGATTTTCCTTTTTGATCAGGTTCTGATTGATTGACAATCTTGCAGTTTAAATTTTTTCAAGAGTTTTTCAATGAATTTCTTTTGATTAATAAAAATTCCATCTGCAGACTGTTTCACTTGAAGACCAAGGAAAAAGTTAATTTCTCCCATAGAACTCATTTGGAAACGAGACTTCATGACTTCTTCAAATTCATTACACAATTTTGGACTTGTTGAACTGAATATGATATCATCAATATACACTTGAACACATAAGAGATCATCAGTATCCTTCTTTATAAACACATTGGGATCAATTTTCCCTCGGTTGTATCAATGCTGGATCAAATGCTGTGACAACGTATCATACCGAATTCTAGGGGCTTGATGAAAACCATACAATGCTTTACTAAGCTTGTACACATGATGAGGATATTCTAAATCTTTGAAATCTGGAGGTTGCTTTACATACACATCCTTAATGATTGGTCCATACAGGAAAGCACCTTTTATTCAAGTCTTGCAACTGGAGCAAATACTTCATCATGATCTATTCCTTTTTCTTGGGTGTAACCCTATGCAACGAGTCTTGCTTTGTTGCGAACAACAATTCCCTGATCATCTGACTTGTTTCTGAACAACTATTTGGTGCCTATGGCATTTTCTACTTTAGGTAAATCCACAAGCTTCCACATTTCTTGTTTGCGGAACTGCAATAATTCTTCTCGCATTGCCTCAATCCAACTATTGTCCTGTAATGCTTTTGTGATGTTTTTAAGAATAATTTGAGATAGAAAACGCAAGTATAAGCAGTGGTTTACTTGTTCTGAATGACTCTTCATTATTCTCTCATTTCAATGGACCGATAATCTGATATGTAGGATGGTTGTGAACACGAGATGTTGTAATCTCATTTTCTTGAACATTAACATCTAGATTAGACTGGTTCAAGTCGGAAAGCTGATGCAATAAGTTTGAAAGATGTGGATTGAAATTAGGAACTTGAGTTGGTGAATTGATAAAGTAATCAAGATTATCAGTAACAACTACAACATCAGAAACTGATTAAGTTCCAGACTCAGGTTGTACAATTTCAGGACCATCATTAGGAATAGGTTGTGAAACATTGGAATTTCAGAAACAGGATGTTCTTATGCTTGTTGAGATTGAGACTGATCATGAGATTCAGAAAGAAATACAGGATCTTTAACAAACGAAAAGAATGGGCAATCTGGGCTAGAATCATCCATATCATCGGAATCAGAATCATCACTGAAAGATCCGAGATCTCCTCCTTGTTTCTTTTTCTCACCTAGAGATTCAAACAAGTTATAATTGAAAGAGTTTGACAAAGAATCTAAATCAAACAACCAAGCTGGACCATTAGCAACTGATGGAAAAGAGTTTTCAAGAAATTTAACATTAAAAGTTTCAAGGATAACATTCGTCCTAGAGTTATAATCTCTAAAGGCTTTTAAGACAGACGAATATCCAACAAAAAATCCATCATCAGATTTTGCATCAAATTTTCCTAGCTGGTCACTTGAATTTAAAATCAAAACTAGACAACCAAAAGACTTAAGAAAATCTATATTAGGTTTCCTGCCAAACATCAACTCATAAGGAGTTTTCTGTTTATCTTTCACAAGCAATGCATGATTTTGCACAAAGCATGCAATGGATATGGCTTCATCCCAGAAAGTGATTGGAATCTTTGCATCTGCTAACATGGAACGTGGGGCCTCAATCAAAGTTCTGGTTTTCCTTTCAACAACTCCATTTTGTTGTGGAGTTCTAGGAGCATTGAATTGACAAGTAATTCCTTTTTCTGCACAAAACATGTCAACATTAGCATTTTTAAATTCAGTTCTGTTATCATTTTTAATAATTTTCACCTTTTGTTCTAATTTATTTTCTACTTTAATGATGAATTCTTTTAACAATTCAGCAGTTTCAGATTTAGCATGCAAAAAGAAAAACCATGAAAATCTTGTAAAGTCATCAATGATAACCAAACAATAATATTTCTTTCCAATACTCTGCACAATTATTGGTCTGAATAAATCCATGTGCAACATCTAGAGAGGCTTGGAATTTGAGTTTATCATCTTGGGCTTATAAGACGTTTTGTGTTGCTTTCCTTATAAACATGCTGTGTAGTGATCTGTTGTGGCAAACTTCTTTGTTGGAATTCCTACTATATGGTTTCCTGCTACAAGCTTGTTCATGTTCTTGAAATTTGAATGCCCAAGACGTCTATGCTATAACTGACTTTTGACATTTGATGCTTGAGCAATTAGGCATGTTTTTTCTGTAGATGGATCTACTTGAGACATATTTAACTTGTATACATCTTGATCACGTACAGCTTTAACAACTACCCATTCTTTGCTTATCTAAAAATTTGGCTTCAAAATATAACAAAAAGAATCATCAAATAAAACAAAGTAAGATTTGTCACAAATATGGGAAACACTTAAAAGATTAAAGTTCAACTGTGAACAATAGTTGACTTTATCAAAGCTAATAATCCCATTGGACACTGTTCCTTCGCCTGTTATCTTACCACCTTCATCACCCCCGAATGCAACATGAGTACCATTTTTTAACTTGAAATCTTACAGCAAGGCATGGTTGCTTGTCATATGCCGGCTACACCTACTATCAACATACCACATGTTAATAGGTCTTCTTGGGTGTACCTGTGTTTCAAAGAGATTTAAGTTGCGTTATCAACCCAAGCCGATATGGTCTTGGGTTGCTAAATTTATCAACAATGGTAAACTGTTTAAAATGAAGCTTATTCAAATCATGCTTCTTTTGCTATTTAATTTTATCAATTCCTTTTCTGATAATTTTTTGATTATCTTTGATTTGCTTAATCCGTAAAGCATGGTAACGTTTTCCAGATCATCGTCAAGGTAATTTAAACCATCAATAGGAACATTTTCAGAAACATTTTGATTACCAAACTTTCCATTGTTCATTCTCACAGATCGTGGAACAAACTTTCCATTGTTCAGAATCAATCCTTTGGAAAGATCTCAAGCCTAAGGATGGTTGTTTTGTCAACCTTTGAAAACCAACATTTTGATTTCTTTGAAATCTTGGGTTGAAATATCCATTCCTTGGTGAGGTCCTTCGGAAGTAGCAATTCTCAGTTTTGTGATTTCTTTCATTACAAATGGTACAATACATGTTGAAATAACAATCAGCTATTGAATGGTTTTTCATATCACAAATATGACATTACCTGTTAAAGAAACATTCAGCAGTCTTATGATTATACATATCACATATTTCACACTACCTTTCTTGAAATTTAAAAACTATTGATTAACTTTAGATGTGGAAGCCACATTGGTTCCTTGTTTTGATTTAGGAGTTGTAAAGTTAATCTGTTGTTTTTGATTTGAGAGTTTGTTCTTTTGAAATTTGGGTTTTGACTTTTGTTCATTAACACTATTCCTAAACTCCTTAGATACAAATCTTTTGTTTACAATTGAAGACTTTGGACCTAAAACTGTTTTCAGATCAGAGTTAGATTTGTTCTTTGAGTTTGATATGATTTCTGGAATTGTGTTCATATATAAAGTACCCGAAGACACAAACTTCACTGGATTAAACTGATTTGATTGATATGTTCCCTAAGTTTGATTGTTTTGACATTGATTCTGAGAGGATTTAGCTTTAGCATATTTCCTTCTCCTTCTCTGGTTTCTTGATCTTGATGATCTCTGTTTTCTTTGGGCTTGAATATCTTCAGGAAAAGACTCTTTTGCAGTTTCTTTCTCTTTTTGTTCTTTCTGCCATTTGATGAAGTCTGGATTGTTGAATCCGTAAGTAAACGAATCCTCAGATGTTGCTTCATCTTGTTTTGCTTTCCCTTTCTTCTTTCTTTTTGTTTTTCATTCTTTACAATGACTTCTTCAACAACATACTCATGATCTTGTTCCTTTAATTATCACATGAGATCCTCTGTGAACAAACATCTTCTTATTCTTTGGTCATGGTTCATAAGATTTAACTTTCACTGGATGACCATTTTTAATCTTTTCAGAATCTTGTTCCTCAAATATCCCAACATTAGTCGTCTCTTCATCACTTTAAGAGTTCTTTTTCTTATTTTGAAAGACTTTTAGCTTAGCTTTGTTTTCAGGTGAGTAATCATGTGTGTTAAAGTTTTTTGGTAAAGTGTTTGAGATAGATTCAAGCATGGGCTCATGTGAGAAACCTAGACCTGTTTTGTTTTTATCTTTCCTCTCACTTACCAACTGTTCTACAATGGTTTTAGAACTCTTAACTTTAGCTAGATCCACCTATGTTGCAGCATGAGCTATTTTTTCTTCTTCTAAATTTTTATTCATCTCCTCAAGTTGTTTTTTTAACAAGTTTAAGTTCTTTTAGAGTTTTATTCTATGAGGTTTGAAGAGATAAGATCTTTTCATCAGATACTTTGTGATGATTTTTCAGTTTGTTGTACATTTCTTCTTCTTGTTTAAATTTGTCATAGATTTTTAATGAATATGTTCTGTAATGCTCAACTTGATCAAAACATGCTTTTGTGCACATTTTTTCTCTGACTTCGACAGGAAATTCAGGATAACTTAAAGAAGAAGTCTCAAAATCAGATGATGGATGCTCAACCTTTGGTTGTTCAGACTGAGCCATGAGTGCAATTTCTTCTGAATCCTCTTTTGGCTCAGATTTGTCACTCCAATCATAATCTTCATCATCATTTTCTGAATCACCATCTGCCTTAGGATCATTTTCTTCGAACTAGTCTTCATTTTGAACTTCAGCAACAAGAGCTAAACTTGATGTTAGATCAGCTATGAATTGATCATCCTATGCACTCTAATCATAACCATCTTTGATGCTTACAACAAGATATTTCTTTAGCTCTTTAGTTGAATTTGATTCATCTTTAAGTTCTGGCATGGGAAGACTTTGATAAGGCTTTTGAAAGGTTTTTTGAGACTGTTGTTGGTATCTTTGACTGCTAGAACCAGCTTGACCATTTCCGGCTTGATTTGTAGGAGCTTTACATTCCCTTTAGAAATGACCATAACTGTTACAATTGAAACACCTTGACTTTGATTTGTCAAAGCCAATAATTTTGTTTCCACCGGGCTTGTAATTCCTGCTAACATATGAGTGTTTTTGTGTTCTGTAAGCAATTATTACCATCTACCAATTCAAGTCCATTTCTTCCACATCATCAAGATCCATCTCAAACAAATCCTACAAAATAAGATCTACCTGGGTTAGATGCCTACCTTAATAAGCATGAAAACTTGCCATGAAAACAGTAAAAGTAGATTTTGATTCATCATCCTGTAAAAGGATATTAATAACATCTTTAACTTTGCTGGTTTTAACAGAGTTAGAAGATGAAGTCTCGGATTGAGATTTAGGATTTTGAGTTTTTGGAGGAGACTGAGGTTGAGTTGTATAAACAGGAGCACTTGAGTGAGAAGAATCTGTGAAGAAACCAGCTCCAACGAACAAATCACCCTCATCTTCTGGAGAATTATCATATTTAGCCGGAAAAGCATTCTCCACTGTGTTAGCTGGAGAAGCAACGTACTTATACTGAGACATTGATGCAGCTATCATTGTTTTTGGAGCTCTCATCAATTTCAACTAATTCAATTTTGGCAATCAAAAGATCCAGATCCATCGAAAACTTTTCAGTATGCTTCAACAGAGTGACTGTCTGTTTCCATGAAGATGGAAGAGCATTAAGAAGTCTATGATTTTGATCTTTGAGATCATTTTTGATACCAGCAGTAGACATTTTAGTAGTTAATTGCATGAATCTGTTCATCATTTGATTGATTGTTTCCAAGAAAGATGCTCAAATAACTCTAATTGCATGTTGAGTTTCTGCTTTTTGAGATCTTGTATCTCTTTACCACCTTCACAAATAATCTTCAAAGTTCTGTACATGGTGTAACCAGTTTGATAACCTTCAAGTCTAGTCAAGACTTCCAATGGTAACCCCTTGCACACCAGTGAGTAAGCTTTAATGTCATTCTTAACCTTATTTATGTCATCTTCTTGCAGACCATCCTCTGGATCAGGTTCTTGAGAGTAACAAATCCTCTGTCAGGACCATCAAATGTAATTGGGAGATGTGGTCCTTTCTCTATTGACTTCCATAAGTCGGTGTCAATGGAGTTTTGATGATGCTTTAATATTAGAGAGAAATTTTTAAAATCAACTCTATTTTTTAGCTTGGGAACCCTGTTCTCTGAATCTTTAGACTTAACCATTTTGTATTTTAAATTAATGAAAATGACTTGTTTTGTTGTTTTTAAAATTTAAAATGAAACTATGAAATGAAAATATTTTTGGATTTTAGTTTTTGAAAATTTCTAAGTGTTAAATGAAAAGTCTGAATACTGATATGCCTGATGCTTCTGAAATGCCTAACTTTGAACAAGAAATGCCTAAGGGAATGCCTTAGTTGACTTCTGAAATGCTTGCCTAATGATGCGTCTGAAAAGTTTTCAAACGCCTAAACAGTGATGAAATGCCAGGGATACTTGGTTAAATTTCTAATATTAACCTAAAACACCCTAACAGTCTCCAAACACCTGGAATTGCTTAAAATTTCAACAGTCCACATAGTAATAAAACGCCTAAATAGTTGTAAAGCATCTGAACACTTAATTCATCATCTTCAACAGAACCAGATCTTATCAAATTCTTCAAAACTTGTTCAATTGATCTAAAACCCTGTAGAAGCCTCTTGAAGATTAACATTTAGTCTTTATTAGTCTTTGTATAGTTTTGTCATAGTTTAGGGACTTATTTGTAAATTTATGTTCGCTATTTTGTTTTCTTTGATAGTATAAATAGCATAGTTTGTTTATAGTAGGAGACCTTGAAAATAAAGAACCAGAGAATCAGTTAGAACGACTTGTAACTGTTTTTCTTACACTTGTACTTTCTATGCTTACTATCAATGAAAAACTATGAATTTTTCTGATTCGTTTGCATTGAATTGATTACTTGTATTTGTTTTGATTGATTGTATCACAATATCATCACAGATCGATCCATTTTGATCCTATCAAATGGTATCAGAGCTGTTGGTTCAGTGATTTGAGTTTGTCAAACTGTCGAACTTTTGAATCACTTGACTATGTGATTTATAAGCAATTCAATCTAACAATTGTTAATTTCAGTTGTGTTTCATCATCAGAAACATGAATTGAATCACAATTTGCAGTTCAATTCATTCAAAAATTGAGAAATTGATCAAAACAGTAGTGGAACTCTTCTTCAACGTTTTGACCTAAAATTTTAATCTAAAGATCAAATTGTGTTGTTGTTTGATGAAATTGAAGATGAAGGACTGTTAATCGATCAAATTACAGTCTAATTGGAAGTTTTCAGAGCAGTTCAACAAGTTTTGAAGATTTTCAGAAGATCTGTGTTCGTATGAATCTGTTGAAGTTGGCGCATTAGGTCAAAACACTACTGAAAATTGCCTAAGTGTTTGGGCGCTTGACAACTGTTCAGGCGTTTCACAACTGTTAAGGCGTTTTTGGTCTAGGCGTTTTACCACTGTGGGGGCGTATTACAACTGTGTGGACACTTTGAAACTTCCCAGAAACCAAGTATTTTCAGGCGCATTACCACTGTCGAGGCGCATCTGAACTGCTTGGGTGTTTTTGACACCCAGGCGTTTGACAACTATTTGGGCGTTTCACAACTGTTCAGGCGGATTACAAGTTGGGCGTTTGAGAATTCTTCTAAGGTAATCCCTTAGATGTTTCAGTCAAAGTCAAAGGAGTTTCACCACTTTTTGGGCGCTTCATCTCTGTTTAGGCGCATCAACTCAACACTTAGAAATTTTTCAAAATATTAAAAATCCAAAAATATTTTCAATTCATTGTTTAAATTCAAAAACTTAAAAAAACAAAAAAAACAAATCTTTTTCTAAAATCAAATATATAAAATGGTGAAGTCAGAAGATTCTGAGAACAGAGTTCCTAAGTTGAAGAACAGAGCTAATTTTAAGAACTAGTCTCTTAGATTGAAACATCATCTTAATTCTATTGACACTAACTTGTGGAGGTCAATAGAAAGAGGGCCTCATATTCCTATCACTTCAGATGGTCCTGATAGAGGGTTTGTTTACACTAAAGACTCTACAGAACCATATCCTGAAGACGGGTTACAAGGTGATGATCTAAGGAAAGTAAAGAATGACATTAAAGCCTATTCTTTGATGTGTAAAGGATTACCAGTTGAAGTCTTAACTAGACTTGATGGATATCAAACGGAATATACCATGTATAAAGCTTTGAAGATAATATGTGAAGGTGCTAAGGAGATTCAAGATCTCAAGAAGCAGAAACTAAAGAGGCAGTTTGAGCTGTTTGAGCATTTATCTGGTAAACTATAAACCAAATGATGAATATATTTATGCAACTCACAACTGAGATGTCAACCGTTGGCATCAAAAATGATCTCGAAGATCTAAATTTTAGACTTCTCAATGCTCTTCCATCTTCATGGAAACAAACAGTAACATTGTTAAAGCATACTGAGAAATTTCCTATGGATCTTGATCTGTTGATTGAAAAAATTGAGTCAGTTGAGATAGATGAAAACTCAAGAAACAATGATACAGCAGCATCAATGTCTCAATATAAATATGTTGCATCTCCAGCTAGTACAGTGGAGAATGCCTTTATGGCAAAGAATGAGAATTTACCAGAAGAAGAGGGTGATCTGTTTGTAGGAGCAGGGTTCTTTACAGATTCTTCATATATAAGTGCTCCTGCTTATGCATCTCAATCTCAACCTCAGTCTCCTCCTAAACCTCAAAGCTCTAAATCTCAAACTGAGACTCCATCTGTTAACTCTGCTAAAACTAGTAAAGTTAAAGTTGTCATTAACATCCTATTACAGGATGAAGAGTCCAAATCTGGTTTTACTACTTTTATGGCTAGTTTTCAAACTTATCAAGGTAGTCATTTAAGTCAATTAGATCTTGTTTTGCAGGACTTATTTGAAATGGATCTAGATGATGTGGAGGAAATGGATCTAAACTGGCAGATGGTGATGATTGCATACAAGACTCAGAAACACTCTTATGTCAACAGGAACTACAAGCCAAGTGCTAACAAGACTGTTGGATTTGACAAGCCTAAGTCAAGGTGTTTCAACTGCAATAGCTATGGTCACTTTTCAAGGGAATGCAAAGCTCCCAGAAACAAAGGAGGAAATAGCCAATCGAGTTCAAGCAATCAGAGGTTTCAGCAATCATATCAGAAGACATTCCAAAAGCCATACCAAAGCTTACCAATGCTTGAACTTAAAGATGAATCTAAGTCATTTGAAGAGCCAAAGAAAGCTCTAGTTGTTAGCATTAAGGATGGATATGATTGGAGTGCTTATGCCGAACAATTTACTGCTGATCTAACTTCCAGTTTATCTCTTATTGCAGAAGTTCAAGGAGAAGATTGGTCAGAGGATAGTGATCCTAAAGCTGAAGGTAATTCTGAGAATGAGGAAGAAGAATATGACTGGAGTGATAAATCTAATCCTAAAGAGGATTCAGAAGAAGTTGCATTAATGGCATAGTCAGATCAACCAAAGTTTGAAAATTCATCTTCTAATTTTGAGACTTCTTCACCTAAATATCCTGAAATACCAGCTGAAGTAAGAGAAAAACTATGCACCAAAACTTTCTTTGAACATGTAGAATATTATCGAACTTACTCTTATAAAATCTATGAAAAGCTTAAGCAAGAGGAATTAATGCATAATAAACATAAAAATGATCATAAAATATCAGATGAAAAGATAATTTCTCTACAAACTTCATGGAACAAAACTTTGAAATAATTAGAAATTGTTTCCAAACAACTTGAAAAAATGACTAAGAACTTGGAACAGGAGAAAATAGCGCACGCTGCTACACAAGTTGATCTAGCAAAAGTAAAAAGCTCCAAAATGATTGTGGAACAACTGGTAAGTGAACAAAAGGACAAACAAAAAACAGGATTAGGTTTCACACACGAACCAATGCCTGAATCTATAACTAACACTTTACCAGAGAACTTTAATACGCATGATCATTCTCCTAAAAATAAGGCTAAACTTAAAGCTTTCCAAAATAAAAACAAGATCTCTGATAGTGAAGAAGAGAAAACTAATGTAGAAATCTTTGAAGAAAAAGATACTGAAAAGATCAAAAACGGTCATCCAGTAAAAGTAAAATCATATGAACCACGACCGAAAAGTAAGAAAATATTTGTTCCAAAAGAATCTGTGTCGGAAGAAGTGATCATTAAAAACAACAAACAAAACTCCAAAAACAAAGATAAAGCAAAACAAGAAGAAGGAACATCAGAAGATTCAAACTCTTATGGTCTAAATAATCCTGAATTTATTAAATGGAAAAAAGATCAGAAACAGAAAGAAAATGAAAAAGAATCTTCACCTGAAGATGTTCAATCTCAAATAAAATCAAGTTCTACAAAATCAAGGAACCAAAGAAGAAGAAGAAAATTGACTAAAGCTAAAACTGATCAAAATAAGAGTCAAGAAAATCAGACAAAAACAACAAATCAAGCAAATAAATTTAAACCAATCAAATTTGTGTCTGCTGGTATGTTGAACATGAACTCAATTCAAGATGTTAAACAAACTCCTAAGAACCAATCAAACTCTGATATGAAAACAGGTTCAGATTCGAAGACTTCCGCTATCGTTAAACGATTTGTTTCTAAGGATTCTAAGAATGTAGTTCATGTACAAAAGTCAAAACCAAATATACAAAAGAACAAATTGCCAAATCAAAAACAAAAGATTAACTTTTCGACGCCTAAATCTAAACAAGGATCAAACGTTGCGTCAACATCAAAAGTTAACAAACATCTGTTTAACACACCACAAAGGTACAGTGAAATCTGTGACATGTATAATCATAAGACTACTGAATGCTTTTTCAACAAGTACTGTCATATATGTGATATGAGAAATCACTCAACAGCAGATTTTTATTTTAATAAGTACTGTACCTTCTGTGATGAAATGACTCACAATACAGAAAACTGTTACTTTAGAAAGAGTTCGCCAAGGAAAGGATTTTATAATACACAATTAAGCAAAGGTTATGTTAATCCTCAGTTTAAAAGAAATCAAACTGTCAGTTTTTAAATGTTAACTAATCAACCATCCTTAGGCTTGAGATCTTTCAAAAGAAATGACTCTGTGAGACCAAAATAATACATTCAATATCAGTTCATTCCAAGGTCTGTGAGAATGAATGATAAAAATTTTGAAAATAAAAATTTTTCAAAAATTGGTCATTCAAATGGTATGAAGTTTCTTAATAATGATCAAAATTTTTTGAATAATAGAATTGGTAAATTCATTAAAAACAAGCCTGATGTGAATAAACTCCATTTTAAACAATTTACCATCGTTGATAAGTTTGGCAAGCCCAAGACCATTTCGGCTTGGGTAGATAACTCAACTTAATTTCTTTGTATTGCAGGTATGCCCAAGAAGACCAATCAACACATGGTATATGGATAGCGGGTGTAGCCAGCACATGACGGGCAATCATGCCTTACTTCAAGATTTTAAGTTAAAGGATGGTACACATGTCACCTTCGGTGGTGATGCAAGAAGAAAAATCATAGGCGAGGTAACAGTATCCAACGGGATAATAAGCTTTGATAAAGTCAACTACTACTCACAGTTGAACTTTAATTTGTTAAGCGTTTTCCAAATTTGTGATAAATCCTATTTTGTTCTTTTTGATGATTATTTTTGCTATATTTTGAAGCCAGGTTTTCAGATTAGCAAAGACTGGGTAGTTGTTAAAGCTGTTAGGGATCGAGATGTATACAAATTGGATATGTCTTAAGTTGATCCATCTACAAAAACAACTTGCCTTATTGCACAAGCATCAAATGACGAAAGTCAGCTTTGGCATAGATGCCTCGGACATTCCAATTTCAAGAATATGAACAAGCTTGTAGCGGGAAATGTGACATCCGGTAATTTTCAGTTACCAAACTCCGTTAGTTCCGTTAAGTCTTGCATACACGTGTCGTGCACACACACTAGTTGTCGTTGAACGTTGGTGACTTAACAATAATCAGTAATGTTAAATTGATGATAATTAAGTTAACAATGTGATTATTAAGTATGTTAACTGTAATTTTATCGCGTAACGTGAAAACGTGTATATTTATTTCGTGTGTCTTGTGATAAATGGAAATTATGCATGATTGTTATTTGTGATTAATAATAATTGTGTTTAGTAGTTAAAAACTATTTAAAAACTATTCAAAAAGCCTAATCTTTATAAAATACAAAATGCAAGGGTTTAAAGGGTATTTATGCAAAATTAAATTAATAAAACAAAAACTCCAACCCTAATCCCACCCTACGGCCGCGATCGACCTCCCCACATCCACAAACCTGCGATTTCAGCCAAGAACAAGCATTCACATTCAATTTTGGACCGATTTCAAGCATCACAACAAGTTAGAATCATCAATTACGAGCCATTACACGTTTAAAGGTTAGATTTTTACATGTTTTGATGATTCTTCATGTTGGCCGAATGTTCCATGCGAAAACTGCAATTGGTGGTCGATTGATGCCTAGTTGTTGATGTTAATGTGTTTACTAGATAGATTACATGTTAATTAACGTCAAGTATGCAATAAAGGTTGGATTTTTACAAGTTTTTATGGAAATTACATTAGGGCCGAAACCCTAATTCAAAACTTGCAATTGGAGGCCGATTTATTGATGTTGGTTGGTGTTATTATGTTAGTTGGATTGTATATATGCTAGTTAACGTCGATTATGCAACAAAGCTATGATTTTGATACGTTGTTCATAGGTTACTAATAATAGTAACTTTATTTTGCATGAATTGATGATTGGATGATGTATGAATGTTATGGATGTGTTTGTGATGATGATTAGATGCTAGGTTGATGATATGAACAATTGAAAATCAAGAAGATGTGTTATAGTTCATACATTGCTAAAAATAGTAACTTTTGGTGTTGAATGTTGATGAATCATGATGATTAGGTGTTGTTGATCATGTTTAAATGTTGTCATGGATTTGGATTGGTATATAATTGATGAATCCATGAATGCCTTGGGTGTTTGATGAAATTGGGATGTACTTTCCCAAAAGGGAAACTTTAATTGTGCAAATCCTTGAATTGGATGATTTGAGCATGTTTGGGATATTAGGATCATGCTAGTGTGTTCATGGATGGTTTCTAAGGTGATGAAATGTGTTGTTTAGGTTATAGGGATGTTGATTTGGTTTGTTACCTGTTTTGGCCTGTTGTGATTCGCATGACTTGTGTGATATCTAGTTGTATGATGATCTAGGTAGTACATGTGGTTAATGAAGTGCTATATGTAATCAAGTTGTATGTGAACATGTATGATATGCTGTTGTGTTAGTATTAATGAGTTATCACCTATAATGTCACCAACGGGTCAAACGGGTCAACTGGGTCAAATGTGTCTTGTCTTTCTAAAACCTTGAGTTCTTTGGGTTGTAAAGCACTTAGGGTTTCATATTGATTCTGTGTACACGTACTTATGTACTCATGTGTTCTAGGTGACCTTTGAAGGTTGTCTTTCCCCTCTTTCTTTCAAGTTAAGCTCTAAGTTAATTCTTGCGCGCATCAGGTGAGTTCTTGCCCCACTCATTTTACATAATCTCTTTTGGGGGAGATAGCATACTGTTGATCACAAACGCTTTTATATATGAGTGTGTATAATATTGATATAGTGTTGTTTACCATGGAAAGTCCTCATACTTTCGGATTGTTAATATTGACTAGCGGGGAAATTTTGGGTAGTACTACTGGGTCTGACGAGCCCCACCTGCGTGACTCGAGGTCATACGGGTGCAATTTTGTCCTAACTTATATTCGTCATGACCTGGTAAGTCCTGACGGGAGGCAACAAACGTAACACAGTCAGCTTCGATCGTGAAATCACTATGATTAATATTTTTATGTTAATAGACTAGCTATCTATTGCAATACACTACTTATGCTCTGGAAACTGTTGATTGGTTTATATTTTAACGCAAACTCTTGAACTCACCAACCATGTGTTGACTTGTTTAGTATGCTATTCTCAGGTTAAGGTTACTAGTTGCCTAGGAGCACGCACACCAGCATTGTTGAGTTGTCTACATTGCCTTGTTTACAAATTTCGGATTATTTTCATATTAAATAATTGTGTTTGGGGCGCGTATGTTTTGCGCATTCTCTTTACATACTACTTGTTTTGGGTTTTTTGTTTTAAAAATGCTTCTGCAGTATTTTAAACGTTAACTCTGGTTTTGTTTATTAATCATATAGAGTCGTTCTTGGTAACTAATGACTGAGATCCTGGTATGTCACGCGCCTCGCGGTAAAACCCCGCACGCGGATTTTGAGGGTGTGACAGATTGGTATCAGAGCCATTGGTTATAGGGAACTAGGTTGCATACACACACTAGACTATAACCGCACAGTTGTTAGTTACTCATCGCTTACTCTCCTTACTGTATACTCATTGGCATACGCAACACGTACTTCGCAGCATGGCATCGTCATCCAGAAATTTAGGCAAGAGACCTGCACGATCTGATTCACCTCCTACTTCTCCCGTACCGGATAGGGGATTTAACTAGCCTCGACATCCTTATCCTCCTGGCGAGATAGACTGGGATCAGCCCTTCATACCTCCTGAGCTCGATCCTCCGCGTAACTGGGATTTCTACCCCACTTACATAAACCGTATGGCTTATAGAGAATGCGTACCACCAGTAGCACCTACACGACCTAGGACTAGGTCATCAACCGCCTCTACTTTGCCTACACTTCCTACTTTGAGCATTCCTCTGGAGCAGGCATTTGCAGCCCTAGTAGCCACACTGGACACCGAGCGACAGCGTATCCGAGGACTCACTGATGAGAACTCTGCTTTACGATCTGAGATGCGTCAGTTGTGTTTCCAGGTAGAGACGCTTCAGGAGCGACTTTCGATGGCCATTGGTGGACATCATACGCTGGCAGGCAACGTGGTAGCACTTAGTGGGCGCATGGACGCACAGGATCACCATAACATAGTGATCGATGATAGGTTTGCTGATTTAGAGGCACAGCTAGCAGCACTTTAGATTGCTGAAGCCCCTGCACCTTTGGTGGACCCTGATGAGGAAGAATACTGCCCCCGAAATGAAGTGTAGAAACTGGAGATTGAGTTCTGGCAACTCATAATGCAAGGCTCAGAAATTGAAGCCTACACGACCCGTACTCATGAGTTAGCCACTTTATGCCCAGGGATGGTGAATGAAATGCACAAGAGGGTTGAGCATTATATACGGGGATTGGTGCCCGAAATTCAAAGTATGGTAACTGCCTCTAACCCCACTACCATACAACAAGCTATTCGAACAGCCCACAGGCTGACTGACCAGGCAGTTGAGCAAGGATGGTTACCTAAACGGGGTGCGGTGGCAAGCGTGCCCGACCAGAAACACAAGGGGGATGGTTCAAGCAACAAGGGATCGTCATGCAGCAGCCAATCTCAACCTCAACAACAGCAGCAAAGTCAGCAACATCAACGGAAGTTCGATAACAACCGAAGCTTCAACCAGGCGACTCCCTCAAATCAAGGACCCGATGCGTATGGTGGAAGACTGCCGAAGTGCAACCGGTGTAACTACCACCATGTGGGTCGATGTGATAACTTCAAGTGCTAACGTTGTGGGAAGATTGGTCACGCAGCCAAAGACTGTCAGGGTGAACTGATGAAGAAGCCTCAATAATCACAAGAAACTCCGAAAGGTTGTTTTGAGTGCGGAAAAGAAGGCCATTACAAACGCAACTGTCCCCAGCTTAAGAGGAATGGTAATGGCAACAACAATAATGGGAACAACAACAATAATAACAATGGCAACAACAATAACAACAACAATGGTAATGGCAACAACAATGGAGGCAATAACAACAATGGAGCCAAAGGAAGAGCCTTCATCATTGGCTCAGGTGAGGCTATAAACGATCCTACAACAGTAACTGGTAAATTTTCGGTTAATGGTTGTTTTGCTACCGTATTATTCGATACCGGAGCCGATAGAAGTTTCATGTCCACTAGGTTCTGTAGTCTTTTAAGTGATATGCCCTCAACCTTAGAATCTAAATACACCGTAGAGTTAGCTGACGGTACACAGATTCACGTAACGCATATTCTTAGAGACTGCAAGATAGAGTTAGCTTGCTGGTCATACATTCATTCACCATAGATCTCATGCCTGTTACACTAGGAAGTTTCGATATGGTAGTAGGCATGGATTGGCTTTCCGATAAACAAGCAGAAGTCATATGCCACGAGAAGATCATATGGATTCCCCTTGGTGAAGAAGTCCTTACGATCAGAGGTGATAGGAGTGGTGCGGTGATAGGCATCATCTCGTTTATGAAAGCATAGAAGTTGTTATGAAAGGGTCGACTGGCCATATTAGCACTCATCACAGATAAACAGATCGAGGAAAAGAGGATAGAGGATATCCCCGTAGTTCGTGAGTTTCCTGAGGTGTTTCTGGAAGACCTGCCTGGATTACCGCCTCATCGTCAAGTTGAATTCCAGATTGAGTTGACTCCAGGAGCCGCTCCAATTGCGAGAGCACCGTACCGATTAGCTCCGAACGAACTGCATGAATTATCCGCCCAACTACAAGAGTTGTTGGATAAAGGGTTTATCCGACCGAGTTCGTCGCCCTGGGGAGCGCCAGTTCTATTTGTGAAGAAGAAGGATGGTACATTTTGAATGTGCATTGACTATAGGGAACTGAACAAGGTTACTATCAAGAATAGATATCCGTTACCTCGTATCAATCATTTGTTTGATCAACTACAAGGATCAAGCTATTACTCTAAGATTGATCTGAGGTCTGGGTATCATCAGCTGAGAGTTCGAGAAGAGGACATCTCGAAGACTGCTTTCCGTACACGATATGGTCACTATGAATTGTTGGTCATGCCATTTGGGTTGACGAATGCACCTGCAGTATTCATGGACCTCATGAATCGCGTGTGAAAACCCTATCTTGATCAGTTTGTTATCGTCTTTATTGATGATATACTGATATACTCAAGGATCGAGGAAGAACATGAGAAGCACTTACGTTTGATCTTAGAATTACTTAGAAAGGAACAACTGTACGCAAAGTATTCTATGTGTGATTTCTGGATACGTGAGGTACAATTCTTGGGTCATATTGTCAACGAGAAGGGAATACATGTTGATCCTGCTAAGATTGAAGCGATAAAGAATTGGTCTGTTCCTAAGACACCAAGTGAGATACGACAATTCCTTGGATTAGCGAGATATTATCGACGATTCATTGAAGGATTCTCTAAGATTGCACAACCTCTCACAGCCTTGACTCACAAGGGAACGACGTACAAATGGGGTGAGAGTCAGGAATCTGCTTTTCAGTTGCTGAAACATAAATTGTGTAGCGCACCAATATTAGCGTTACCGGATGGTAGTGATGATTTCGTAGTCTATTGTGACGCTTCTATTCAAGGACTTGGATGCGTCCTGATGCAGCGGGATAAAGTGATAGCTTACGCCTCTAGACAATTGAAGATTCATGAGAAGAACTATACCACCCATGACTTGGAACTGGGTGCGGTAGTTTTTTCCTTAAAGATCTGGAGACATTACTTGTACGGTACCAAATGCACCATCTACACTGATCACAAGAGTCTTCAGCACATCTTTGAGCAAAAGGAGTTGAACATGAGGCAAAGACGCTGGGTGGAATTGTTAAACGACTATGATTGTGCTATTAAGTACCACCCGGGGAAAGCAAATGTAGTTGCTGATGCGTTGAGTAGAAAAGAGACTGCTAAACCTCAACGTGTGTGAGCTCTGCAACTAACGATTAGTACGCAATTACCTGAACAAATCCGAGAGGCTCAAACAGAAGCTTTGAAAGCAAAAAACATTGGGTCTGAATCGTTAAGGGGTATGGAAAAACAATTGGAAGTAAAAGCGGATGGAATTCGTTACTTCATGGATAGACTATGGGTACCTCTACACAGAAATCTGAGAGACTTGGTGATGAGTGAGGCTCACAAGTCCAAGTATTCTATACATCCTGGATCTGACAAGATGTACCAGGATTTGAAGGCGCACTATTGGTGGCCTAACATGAAAGCAGATGTAGCTACTTATGTGAGCAAGTGTCTGACCTGCTCAAAGGTTAAAGTGGAGTATCAGAAACCATCTGGTCTACTATAACAACCCGAGATCCCTATGTGGAAGTGGGATCAAATATCAATGGATTTTATTACTAAGTTACCTCGTACTTCTATGGGTTGTGATACAATATGGGTTATCGTGGACCGATTGACAAAATCTGCTCATTTCCTAGCGATAAAGGAAACAGATAAGATGGAGAAGTTAACCCGACTTTATCTGAAGGATATCGTTTTGAGGCATGGAGTACCGATCTCAATCATTTCTGATCGCGATTCTCATTTCACATCACACTTCTGGCAGTCGTTGCAGAAAGCTTTAGGTACGCGATTGGATATGAGTACTGCTTATCATCCACAGACTGATGGTCAAAGCGAGCGTACTATACAGACTTTGGAGGACATGTTACGTGCTTGTGTGATTGACTTCGGTAATAACTGGGAAGTTCACCTACCATTGGTGGAATTTTCTTACAACAACAGTTATCACACTAGCATAAAGGCAGCACCTTTTGAAGCTTTATATGGGAGAAAGTGTAGATCGCCAGTTTGCTAGGCTGAAATTGGTGATAGTCAATTAACGGGTCCCGAGTTAGTACACGAGACAACTGAGAAGATTGTTCAGATAAGAAACCGCATGGCCGCAGCGCGAGACAGACAGAAAAGCTATGCTGACAAACGACGAAAACCTTTGGAATTTCAGACAGGTGACAAGGTTTTATTAAAAGTCTCACCGTGGAAAGGCGTAGTTCGGTTTGGTAAGCGAGGAAAGCTAAATCCGAGATACGTTGGACCATTTGAGATAGTGGAAAGAATTGGTCCAGTGGCTTATCGACTAGCCTTACCTGATTCATTGACTGGAATCCATGATGTATTCCATGTTTCAAATCTAAAGAAATGTTTAACGTATGAAACGATGGTCGTACCACTGGAAGAAGTTCAAGTAGACGAACAGTTACGTTTCATTGAGGAACCTGTTGAAGTGATGGATCGTGAGGTGAAAACGCTTAAGCAAAGCAAGATACCCATTGTCAAAGTTCGTTGGAACTCGAGACGTGGACCAGAATTCACGTGGGAACGTGAAGACCAAATGAAGCTTAAGTACCCTCAGCTATTCGAAAGGACGATGCCAGCCGGCGAAGGTACTAATTAAAATTCGGGACGAAATTTCTTTCAACATGGGGATGATGTGACAACTCATCCAAAACTCACACGATTTCGATTTCTTTGTGCCAATGCAGTAGACCAATGATGGAACACTCACCATGTAACGCAATTTTCGGGACGAAAATTCTTTCAACATGGGGATAATGTGACATCCGGTAATTTTCAGTTACCAAACTCCGTTAGTTCCGTTAAGTCTTGCATACACGTGTCGTGCACACACACTAGTTGTCGTTGAACATTGGTGACCTAACAATAATCGGTAATGTTAAATTGATGATAATTAAGTTAACAATGTGATTATTAAGTTATGCTTATGTGATTTAAATGTTAACTGTAATTTTATCGCGTAACGTGAAAACGTGTATATTTATTTCGTGTGTCTTGTGATAAATGGAAATTATGCATGATTGTTATTTGTGATTAATAATAATTGTGTTTAGTAGTTAAAAACTATTTAAAAACTATTCAAAAAGCCTAATCTTTATAAAATACAAATGCAAGGGTTTAAAGGGTATTTATGCAAAATTAAATTAATAAAACAAAAACTCCAACCCTAATCCCACCCTACGGCCGCGATCGACCTCCCCACATCCACAAACCTGTGATTTCAGCCAAGAACAAGCATTCACATTCGATTTCGGACCGATTTCAAGCATCACAACAAGTTAGAATCATCAATTGCGAGCCATTACACGTTTAAAGGTTAGATTTTTACATGTTTTTGATGATTCTTCATGTTGGCTGAGTGTTCCATGCGAAAACTGCAATTGGTGGTCGATTGATGCCTAGTTGTTGATGTTAATGTGTTTACTAGATAGATTACATGTTAATTAGCGTCAAGTACGCAATAAAGGTTGGATTTTTACAAGTTTTTATGGAAATTACATTAGGGCCGAAACCCTAATTCGAAACTTGCAATTGGAGGCCGATTTATTGATGTTGGTTGGTGTTATTATGTTAGTTGGATTGTATATATGCTAGTTAACGTCGATTATGCAAGAAAGCTATGATTTTGATACGTTGTTCATAGGTTACTAATAATAGTAACTTTATTTTGCATAAATTGATGATTGGATGATGTATGAATGTTATGGATGTTTGTGATGATGATTAGATGCTAGGTTGATGATATGAACAATTGAAAATCAAGAAGATGTGTTATAGTTCATACATTGCTAAAAATAGTAACTTTTGGTGTTGAATGTTGATGAATCATGATGATTAGGTGTTGTTGATCATGTTTAAATGTTGTCATGGATTTGGATTGGTATATAATTGATGAATCCACGAATGTCTTGGGTGTTTGATGAAATTGGGATGTACTTTCCCAAAAGGGAAACTTTAATTGTGCAAATCCTTGAATTGGATGATTTGAGCATGTTTGGGATATTAGGATCATGGTAATGTGTTCATGGATGGTTTCTAAGGTGATGAAATGTGTTGTTTAGGTTATAGAGATGTTGATTTGGTTTGTTACCTGTTTTGGCCTGTTGTGATTCGCATGACTTGTGTGATATCTAGTTGTATGATGATCTAGGTAGTACATGTGGTTAATGAAGTGCTATATGTAATCAAGTTGTATGTGAACATGTATGATATGCTGTTGTGTTAGTATTAACGAGTTATCACCTATAATGTCACCAATGGGTCAAACGGGTCAACTGGGTCAAATGTGTCTTGTCTTTCTAAAACCTTGAGTTCTTTGGGTTGTAAAGCACTTAGGGTTTCATATTGATTCTGTGTACACGTACTTATGTACTCATGTGTTCTAGGTGACCTTTGAAGGTTGTCTTTCCTCTCTTTCTTTCAAGTTAAGCTCTAAGTTAATTCTTGCGCGCATCAGGTGAGTTCTTGCCCCACTCATTTACATAATCTCTTTGGGGGAGATAGCATACTGTTGATCACAAACGCTTTTATATATGAGTGTGTATAATATTGATATAGTGCTGTTTACCATGGAAAGTCCTCACACTTCGGATTGTTAATATTGACTAGCGGGGAAATTTTGGGTAGTACTACTGGGTTTGACGAGCCCCACCTGCGTGACTCGAGGTCATACGGGTGCAATTTTGTCCTAACTTATATTCGTCATGACCTGGTAAGTCGTGACGGGAGGCAACAAACGTAACACAGTCAGCTTCGATTGCGAAATCACTATGATTAATATTTTTATGTTAATAGACTAGCTATCTATTGCAATACACTACTTATGCTCTGGAAACTGTTGATTGGTTTATATTTTAACGCAAACTCTTGAACTCACCAACCATGTGTTGATTGTTTAGTATGCTATTCTCAGGTTAAGATTGCCAGTTGCCTAGGAGCACGCACACCAGCATTGTTGAGTTGTCTACATTGCCTTGTTTACAAATTTGGGATTATTTTCATATTAAATAATTGTGTTTGGGGCGCGTATGTTTTGCGAATTCTCTTTACATACTACTTGTTTTGGGTTTTCTGTTTTAAAAACGCTTCCGCAGTATTTTAAACGTTAACTCTGGTTTGTTTATTAATCATATAGAGTTGTTCTTGGTAACTAATGACTGAGATCCTGGTATGTCACGCGCCTCGCGGTAAACCCCGCACGCGGATTTTGAGGGTGTGACAGGAAATCATGTTATCGGCCATCCATCAAAGAAGTTTGCCACTACTGATCTCTACTCAGCATGTTTAAAGGGGAAGCAACACAGAGCGTCTTATAAGCCCAAGCAAATAAACTCAAATTCCAAACCTCTCCAGATGTTGCATATGGACCTTTTCGGACCAACAAATGTGAAGAGTATTGGAAGAAAATCTTATTATTTAGTTATCATTGATGACTTCTCAAGATTTTCATAGGTTTTCTTTCTGAATGCTAAATCTGAAACGACTGAATTATTAAAAGAATTCATCAAAAAAGTTGAAAACCAATTAGAACAAAAAGTAAAAATAATAAGAAGTGATAATGGAACGGAATTTAAAAATGCTAATATTGACATGTTCTGTGCAGAAAAAGGAATTGCATATCGGTTCAATGCTCCCAGAACTCCACAACAAAATGGAGTTGCTGAAAGGAAGAACAGAACTTTGATTGAGGTTACACGATCCATGTTAGCAGATGTGAAAATTCCTATCACTTTCTGGGATGAAGCCATATCTACTGCGTGTTTTATACAGAATCGTACTTTAATTGTGAAAGACAAACTAAAAACTCCTTATGAGTTGATGTTTGGCAGGAAACCAAACATAGATTTTCTTAAATCTTTTGGTTGTCCAGTTTTGATTTTAAATTCAAGTGATCATCTAGGAAAATTTGATTCAAAATCTGATGAAGGATTTTTTGTTGGATATTCATCTGTTTCAAAAGCCTATCGAGTTTATAACTCTAGGACGAATGTTATACTTGAAACATTCAACGTTAAATTCCTTGAAAATTTTTTCCATCAGTTTCAAATGGTCCAGCCTTGTTATTTGATTTAGATTCATTTTCAAACTCTTTTCAATCTAACTTGTTTAATCAATCTAACTTGTTTGATTCTACAGGTGAGAAGAAACTTCAAGGAGATCTCAGCTCTTTCAGTGATGATTCAGATTCTGATGATATGGATGACTCAAGCCCAGATTATCCATTTTTCTCTTTTGCCAAAGATTCAATAATTTGATTTGATGATAATGATGATCTCTCTCAACAAGATGAAGATCATTCCATTTCAGAAAATCAAGAAGTTTCACAACCTATTCCTAATGATGGTATAGAAATTATACAACCTGAGTCTGGATTGTCATCTATTTCTGGTGATGCAGTTGATACTGGTAATCTTGATTACTTCATCAACTCACCGACTCAAGTTCCTAATTTCAATCCACATCTTTGAACCTATTGCATCAACGAATTTGGATGTTCATGTTCAAGGGAATGAGATTTCAACATCTCGTATTCACAAGAACCATCCAACATCTCAGATTATTGGTCCATTGAATAAGAGAACAACGAGAAGTAAATTAGAACAAGCAAATCTTTGCTTATACTCGTGTTTTCTTTCTCAAATTATTCCTAAAAAAATGTTACCGAAGCGTTAAAGGACAATAGCTGGATGAGGCTATGCAAGAAGAATTATTGCAATTCCGCAAACAAGAAGTGTGGAATCTTGTGGATTTACTGAAAGAGAAAATGCCATAGGCACAAGATGGTTGTCAGAAACAAAACAGATGATTGAGGAATCGTTATTAGAAATTAAAGCGAGATTTTTTGCACAAGGATAACACCCAAGAGGAAGGAATAGATTATGATGAAGTATTGCTCTAGTTGCAAGACTTGAATCAATTCGTGTCTCTGGCTTATGCAATCATGGACATCTATCATTGCAAGTCCATTTCTTCAACATCATCTGGATCCATTTCTTCAAGATCTTCCTGATCAGATGTGCTAAAGTAAGCCTTCCTCCTAGATAAGCTCAAAGCTAGAAACAAAGGCATATAAGTTGCCTTTTGCTCTTTAGCTTTTTGATCACTAGGCATGCATGTGGGTGTTGCAGTAGAAGGAGTTGAAAATGATGGCTTGTTTTGTTATGAAGCAGCAATGAATCCAGTTGTTCTAGCTTGATCTTGGAAGACAAAAAATCATCCTCTTCTATCACAAAAGGCATGTTCAACAAATGAGTTTCTGATGGAAATTATATGCCCAATGACTTGAGGTCCACTAAGATTTCTGCTTCGCTCATCTAACCAGAGCTTCAATCTTAGCAATCATGATGTCTAAGCAGGTGCTCTCCAAGTCAAGAGTGTTCTTCAGCATTGTAACATTCTTCTTCCAGTTTTCTGGCAGACTGTGTAGCATCTTCTTGTTCATTTCCTTTTAGTTATATGTAACCCCCATGATTTCTAGATCATTCATGTAAGGCCCCGTTCCGGAAACCTCACAGTTGGTCACCAACAACATATTTATATAAAATTACGTACATTTAATTAAAACATCGCAGCAGATAGATACCAAAAACCATTCATGCATTAATATTTAATGTTGCCAAATAATCAATCAATGTATAATAGGAGTTACAAAACAAACATTTAGTTGCATTACAAAAAAACATAATATCATGCACGAATGGATGCCAGTCTTGGTCCACCAAGTAGCTTTCCCCCGGTGCCATCCTCAGCGATGAGTTACCTGCCAACTGAAAATGCATAAAAGTCAGCGTTGCTGAGTGAGTTTTAGCTTTAAAATATTAAAATACTTTGATTGAATATAAAAAATATTTTTTTCTTAAAATACTTCCTTTAACATAAAACCCTTCTTTCGTACGTGATCACACATCATACGTACAACACAAGATAATATTCATTATTGCCTTCATCATTCATTTCATACTTTCTTTATTAGCTTTCACTTTCATCCAGACCAATGTGCAATACCCCGAACGATAGGATCAAAATGGATCAATCTGTGATGATATTGTGATACAATTCAATCAAAACAAACACAAGTAATCAATTCAATGCAAACAAATTAGAAAAATTCAGTTTTTCATTGATAGTAAGCATAGAAAGTACAAGTGAAGAAAACAGTTACAAGTCGGTCAAACTGATTCTAAGGTCCTCTTTATGCACAATACATACTATGTTATTTATTCTATCAAACAAAACAGAAAGGAACAATATTTACACAATAAGTCCCTAAACTATGATAAAAACTATACAAAGACTAATACAGACTAAATGTTAATCTTCGAGAGGCTTCTACCATACTCCCCCTAAGATTGACATTGTCTTCAGTCTTCAAAATCATCAATCTTCTGTCTTTTGTCTTCAAAATTTTTCAGTCTTCAGTCTTCTTAATCTTCAATTTTCAGTCTTCTCTTTTTGTCTTTATGCATCAAAAAATCTTTGGTTCTTCTTTAATATTGAAAATCGGCTTCTCTTTGTACATTTCTTGCTCTCAAGGCTTTAGCAATGGCAGACTTGAACTTGCTTGCTAAAATACTTTGCTTTGGTTTTGATTCATTTGTCTTGATTTCCATTTTAATCATCACCTCTATGTTTCTTTAGATAAACCGCAATATCAATATTAGCATGAAATTCAATTGGCTTTGAATACTCTTTGGAATGGATTTCTAACACTCCTTTGCTCGAGATCCTCATGAATTCTATTTCCCTGATTCATTCTTAGATATGTTTGCATAATTGGTTTTGACTTTTGAGTTCCATCATAACTTTAAAGCCAGGATTAGTTACCTTCTCAAAGTATTGATCGCAAAAAGCATCCAAAAAGTTTTCTTCTCCAACATCTTTATCACCATCTTTTCTTTCTTTTTAATGACTGAAAATATTGTTTATCTCTTGGTCACATTTTTTTTGCAAAAAGACATTCAGCTTATACCTCTGTTCAATAACTGTACAAAATTTTCTCCTTGACTTGCTCTAGTCGGATTGATTAAAGGGAGTTTATTCAACTCCTTCAAATCTTGAATAGGTAGCTTTATAATGCTTAAGAAAAAATGATATACATCACAAATAGCATTAACTTTTTATCAAAAATGCATCAAATACCCATCATATTTCCATGCCACATCTTTACATCATTGTCGTGTCAGGAACAATCATTGCATTAAGCAACTCTGAAATGATTGTCCTTTTTGTAACAACTTACGAACCAAATCACCTACCGTTTGGGCTTTATTCCATAATTAATCTATTTAATTGAAACTTGATATGCTTGACTCTCAGTTTCAGGAAACATTTTCATTAGCTCTTTCCTTTTTTCATACACATTACTCTTCATTGCCATGGATTTAATCTCTTGAGTTTAACATCCTCGTTCTCTTTGTTATCTCTAAATATTGGGGATTATCCATGTCAAGTACAATCATTTTATTTGTTTGCTTTTCCGTGCTTGAAAACTTCTGACCAAAATTCTTAAAGATTCTGCTTGTAATCTATTAAGCTTCTTCCTGGATATTTCTTGATTGAGCCACATTCTTAAAGTAGTTACATTCATGTCATCAGGATTAGGATGATGTAACTCAGCCGTTGAAAGT